>JBBMOL010001375.1:0-40972 GCA_037954665.1 Laguncularia racemosa | reverse complement strand
CTTATACCCCCACGATCCCTCAAAGCACATCCTTCCATTACAAAAAAGGCCACTATAATTTTTTGTTCATTAAGATTCTATTAGAATTCAGAAAACTATTGAACCTTGAAGATCCATCCTAATGGACTCTCTTTATTGAATCTCGATAACTCTAACTTGATTCCCATGAGAATGGCATTAGAATTTGTAGGATTATTCTATGTAGAGTGTGATGATTGTGCCTGATGATGATTTGTTGCTAGAAATGATTGTTAAGGCATCTGATTCTTGTGCCTAATGATGATTCGTTGCTAGAAATGATTGTAAAGGATCTGATTCTTGTTCCCTTCACCAAAACATACGTGTAATTGTGCTAACTGTCTTGTTAACATTTCAAACTTATCATCCATATCTTTTTAAAAAATCCTAGTTTCTTCTTGTATCTTGTGCGAACTTGCATGTAGGGATTCAATCTTTTCACCAAGAATTGCAACTCTAGTTGTATTCGTCACAATGAGAGAACCAAAATATTAAGGTCTAAGATAAAATTCAACCAATAATCTTCTAAACTTGACTAGGGTTAACTCTTCATACATTGACTCTCACAAAATACCCCCTCCTACAATAAGTAAACCCTATTCTCATCTCTTTATCTACTCAATGAATGTTTAATCCGTTTACTTATTAGCCGGTGAACCATTGCAAGTAACTTGGCTAATCAAGTAACCACACTCCAAAAGAGAAAGACTCCAACATTTAGGATGCAAAACGATGCCTTTTTCTTTCTTTATTTTTCCATTCTTATACTAGTTACATCATCTAATCTTTGCTTCTGCTATTCGTTAGTTACATCTTCTAACTGATTTTATAAGCTATTTTTTATGGTTATTATATGATGTAACCAATACTATTTACATACAATAGTCCTTATGCCATTTTAACCTTTAGGGTTTGTAATCATCCTTCAGGTTTGAACGGCTGAAAAATGTCAAATTGTTTTACTGGAGAAAATTATGACGGTATCCTTTTTACAAGTCTTCTTGCCAATATTTCCCGTTTATTTTTTTTTAAATATTAAATATTTAATCAAATTCTAAATATCACGCACCTTAGCCGTAACAATCTATCGTACTATGGTGACATTGTCTCAGCTACTACCGTACTTGCTCAATACACAAGGCTTCTAATGTATGGACTGTTCCTGAAACGAATCAATCAACCAAAACAAAATATATATACATATATATATATATGCATATAATACTTGTATATACATAATAGATATACAGACCATTGTAGTAGGCGCACGAGGATGCTTACTATAAAAAAAAAAAGGCACAATTCTAGAAAACAGCTTTAAAAGAGCCAAAGTTATACTTAGCATGGCTCCATAGCGTTTAACACAAAGAAATCACCAGCTAGACCAATATGTTGCAAATGCAAGATACAGACTCAAAACATCTCAATCCTCGCTCGACTATTGGATCTCCTAGCAAGCTGTCTAATGTGGTGAAGCATTTCCTTCTTCATCATACTCCATGATCGGAACGGCAACCTTTCACAATGAATCACCATTGTCTTTAATTCATGAGTTTTGCTGAGCAGAAACTTTATAGCACACAGCTCCTTGGTCACACCCTTGCACCAAAATTGCACACCGTAATGTCCTGAATGGAGGATGCAAGACACGGTGGTAGACCTTGATCTTCTGTCGTGTTACAGGTATCTTCATTCCATAGTGATTCCCTAAATTAATGATGCGGTGAATCAGAATTTTCATCAGCCTCAAACAAGCAATTTACAGGCATAACACGAAGTGTTTCATTGCATTTTACCTTATCAAATCGGAGAGTTGACAGAAAAGGAGTTTCTCCAGAGTAAAATCCTAAAAGCTATAAAATTAAATTTCCTAGGATCGAAATCAACTTTAATGTGGTTAAGTTGATAAAATCACAGAGAACAATACCGGGAGAGACTTATCAACAAGCACTGATAAAGAATGGATAAAGAGTAAACCAATTGCAAAAATCAATCATTCTAGGCATGATATGAAGAACTTAAATACTTATTAGTCAATTTGCAGAACAGGATAGGAACCGCATACCTGAAGAGCTCTAGCTGACAAATTTAACCCCTTTACCATGATGACATCCACTAAGAGGTCATATACATTCCTTGAAATCTTACCTGTGATCTCATCTGAGTAGACAGTCTCTGGATTGCAATCTATAGTAGCCTCATCAAGTGATGATAAATCAAATAAATCAACATGATACAGGAGGGGGCCGGAATAATAAAACGTTGTAAGACTAGGCCCATGTATTATAAGTTGGTTGTTTGCATCCAACTCATAATGGTCATTCTCATCTTCTTCAATGGATAAGCTGCATAGATTTGGAGCTGAAATATTCACTTCCCCAAGATCCTGCCAGCTGCAACTATCAATTGACAGTTCCTCAAGGCATGACCCTGAAAACAGCTTCTCAAATGTATTACGATCAATGAATCTAACAAACCGCAGAACCAACACCTTGAGACTAGGTAGGCATGTTGATGCAGGAAGGTGGAGTACACAATCTACCTCTATGGTCATTCTGTTTTTTGTTGCACACCTAAATATGCTGTAAGGTAAGAGGTACTCATCCTCTGTTTCAGTTAGCACCATAGAAATGCTCCGAATATTATTACACCTCAGTGCAGAAGTAATCCATGTATTGATCCGTGATTCATCATGACACACATCACAATCAATGCACAAAGTTCTCGTAGAAACCTGATCATGGAGAAGTAAAAACAGCTCAACCAATTCATGAAAGTAGTTCTATCAATCGTATCATCTTCTTCAAATTTGAGATCAGGGATGGACATCCATAAATTCTTCCACCTGGTTGAGAGCATGCCTGTTTGTACAATATCTCTTATTGGAAGGAAATACATTATCCGTTTGCAAGATCTCATCAGGCTATCACATAAATTTTTGCAGCTACTGACACACTCTCGATTCGTTTTTTGCCGTTTACTTTTGTCCATTGTAGAAATCGCACTCGACCTCCTAGGCATATCTACTGGGAAATGGGAACAAAAGGGAATCAAATTGATCAAAGAAAATCCCAAGTAAAATCATGCAGTGGTTGCAAAATCTACAAGCAAAAGGAACCACCCAAGAAAAATTGAGTCCACTCATCACATTGCTCAGATGCATCAAGGCAATTCCCAAGGGCTAAAAAAATCTTGAAGTTGAATTATGACTCATTATTCCATCAAAGGTCTCTTTTTATTCATTAATTCAATGCATATGAGATGGGGGCCCAAATGTTTGAGTTAGAGCTATAAGCTGCATGTATTAACCATAAATTACAATGCAATGCTTTATGGAACAATTAACAGATCAAAATCATCCCTAATCCTAGGATGTGTTTCTTCACCAAAAATGCTTTTCACAGTTACCAGTCGCTTTCAGGGGGTAACACACATTAGCAGGCAAAGATCATAGCTGGTAGCCAATGTTGGTTGTTAACCATCACAGATTTCCATTTTGAAAATAGAGTTTCCTCATTTTCCATTAGCATTTTCTGCGATTTCCTACTACCATCGCTGGTGGCCACTGTGTTTGCATTCCACCATCACTTGCTGCAACCAGCAACTAGTACTGTAATCGCAAAAAAAAACCTAGGATTATCATATTTGACAACAGTAAAAGTTTGACTCTAACAAATATTGCAAAAAAGTACCAAAACATTTTCCATCTTGAACATAGCCTTAAACGAATAACCCCATACCCTATAGACTGAAAGGGAAAAAATAAAAAATAAAAAATAAAAATAACAAAGAAACAAAGTAAAAGAAAGGACCTTTTTGATTGTTGATGCAACGACCAAGAAAAGAGACAGTACTATTGACATATCTACCTTCGCAATCTTGTCTTTTCTCTTATTTTGTGTTCGTGTTATCGCATTGTTACTAGAAATTGTGGAATTAAATTAGAAATATAGAGTTAACAATACAATAAACAAAGGGATAACCACAAACAGAAACAGGACTAGTGGAAATGGGGATTACCATAAGATGCAGAGAGAAAATTACAACAGAAAAATATATTCCTCGCTTCTTACTCTTACTCACCTTTCAATCTCTTGGCAAGCCCTGCTTTTTGGATTACCCTTTTTCACCAGTCCTTACAGTTTAGTAACAGTCTAAAAGGGGGAGGCAGAGGCTTCTTCGTTTCTTTTTCTTTCACCCTTCTCCTCCCAAGTCCCACCCAACCTTCCTCGTTCCTTATATTTTAATTAGGGCGTTAACTTGTATCTTTCGTATCTCTTTAGACGGACTGGACCTTGTTCGACCATTTGATAGAGAAAAAGGCTTACACTCGTTTCGATTGGTAGAGAAGGAGGGAATAAGAAATTAAATGGTTTGAACGAAATTATATGTTTGAGTTTAATAATAAATTGAAAAAAAAATTATAAATAAATATATAAATGACTTATATATACAAAAATAATAATTAAATTTTAAAAAATAGACTTAAAAAAATTTATGTATGTTCTAATCATCTTGACTAACTAGTTTTAAAGCTAATCAAAAGTCAAATTATTTAAGATGAATAAAATATTTAATGTATTTAATAAAAATCTTATTTTTGTAAAGTTTTTAAAATGCTGAGAACTAAAATAAAAGGAAAAAAAAATTGAGAATTGAAATAAAAATGGGTAAGCATTGAAGATTAAAAGTGTAATTCTCCTTAAAATTAACTTTTACAAATACTAATAACATAAGGCCTTGAAAGTTAATTTTAAAATTTAAAATCCAAACAATAGTTTTAGTGAAGTCTCATTAAATATAACAAATCTAAAACTTACAAGTTTCATAACATAATTAAATTAACCTAAACTTATGATGCAATTTTTTTTCATCAAATATTCAAGAGAAACACTTAAAAAATTATACATAAAAAAGAGTGATATCATTGAAAACATATGATATTGAAAATTTTATAAAAAATAGTTTAGTTTATTATTTGCATCTCTATATAGCCAATCTTTTGTATGTAAAAAGGTTTCCACATTTTCTTGTTTCAATAAGTTGTGATGTTAATCAAGATTCGACTTCTAATACCAAATATAGATTTTGAAGCTATCATAAATATTGGTATGCTTAAGATATCACACGCCATTTTCACAATTTGAAGATATCATAATTAATTGATATTCCAATAAATCAATACATCTAATGCAACTATTTTATGCTACTTTTCATCTAAATATAGCTCTAGTTCAAATTTAGTAGTACTTCAAACATCTTTATTATAGGTTTATAAACCAATCGAATCTTATACTTAACAAACATTTTTAAACAAGAAAAATGCTAATAATATGTTAAAATCCTAATAGATCTAAAAGTCAATACTATTTATACGATTTACTTACCACTTGTCATTAAAGAGAGGGTGAAAGAGAGATTAGCTTACCTTTATCATGGTTCTTAATATTATCAAGCACAACTCATTAGATTTGATGATATAATGCTTTCTAAATAACTAAAAGATGAAGAAGAGGTATTTATAATGCTTTCATTTAGAATTAGATACCCAAAATCAATCCTATAACATGATAGATGCGGTAATTTTTTTTCCTTAAAAAGTATAATTCTACAGCCACAAATTAAACCAACAAACCCATAATTGGACAAATAAGAAATCAAATAAAGTTGAGCAAAATCCCAAATTTGAAGCCTACCTCTAACATCCTCACATGTTTCACTTTAGTCATAAATTTATAACAATATGACCAAAGGATTGGATAAGAGGAGTGTTTTAGGTCCACTCTTACGGGAATTAACAATAAAAATTTGAATGCAAATAAGAAATTAAAAAAAAAAAGAAGCATTGACTTGCTATTTGTCATAGTTTATTCATTCTAAACCACACCTCCTGAAAATTACCATCACGAGTCACCTTCTCTGAGTTTGAGTGATGATTTCAAAAATACATACTCTACCTTGTTTCTTACGATATAAAATTTTCAAAATTAAAGTTTTACTATTCTGTTTCCCCCAGTTTTATTGTACTCAAGTATAAGCACCATCAGAGTTCGTTTTTGGCTATTGCTAGACTTCGTCAGTTCTATTTAGTTTTTGGAGTGAGTTGTGTTTCTTTTACTTTCTTTTTTTAAAAAAAAAATATTTGCCATGTGGGAAAATTTTTAGACTTTTGATTCTGGGTGTTTTAGATCTACCATTATTTAGGGAAATATTTTGAAATTGAAAAAAATTAAACAAAATTTTTTCCCGAATCAGCTTGAAATAATTTGGGGCAAATTTCCCTTATTTTTAAAATTTCCAGTCAAAAAAAAGTTATACATTAGTTGCCCCCTAATTAAAAAATTAGTTTCTAATCCATTTTGGGGGGTTAAGTGTGTAATTTTAAATAAGGATATTGCTCAAGTTTTTGAGAGTATTCGTAAAATTTATTTTAAAATAGAAATGAGATAAATTTATAAAATTTATATTAAGTTTAATTATAAGGATGTTTTTTTCAATTCTAACTAATTTATTTTCTAAGACAAACCAAATAAACAATGCAGATTTTCATTTTTTTCCATCGTGTCTTCATCACTGGCTTATTCTGATACGTATGAAATAAAATTTTTTTTAAAATAAAATACGATTTTTGGTTTAAGATATTTGTTTAGAAAGGTTTCCCAATAAAAACCAAATGGATAGAAAAAAAAAAAAAAAAGCGGATCCACTTCATTCTTTTGGTAGACTGATTGACAAGACCCGGGTTTAGCCAACAAAATTTAGTATTAGAGGAGCGAGTCCATTGGACTCTTTAAATTTCCCTTTGCGGGCATTTTATTTTAAAAGGTTTTTTTAAAAATATCTTAAAAAATACTATTTTTTTTGTTTTTTTTAACCCATAGTAAGGAGCCATATGGAAAGAGGGACTTAAAAAATTTATATGAAAGATAAAGAGTATACCAAATTTGATGTTTAAGAAAAAAAATTGTAGAACACAATTTTTTAAAAAATAAAATTAAATTATAATGTACACTCTAAAAGCAATAAGAAATTAGCACATTATAATTTTAAGAAATTTAAAAGTTACACCTTTTTAAGAATATTAAAGGGTAACAATCAAATATTAAAAAAAAAAAAATACAAGAGCTCGTTCTTCTAAAGAGAATGTGGCAAGAAATTGAAGCCTCTCAAAATTGTGAACCAATATCGTTTTGAAAACCCCAATGAGCGTAAAACATTACATATATAATAATTCTTAAATTATTTACAAATCCATCAAGGACAAAAATTAGAATTTAAATATTTGGAAAGGTTCATAAAGATGGAATAAGAAAAAAGATCGAGTGAGGGTTTGGTTTGAACTATTAAAATAACAGGGAAGGATGAAAAAAATATTTTTTTGAAAATTTAAAATTTTATTTACAATTCTAAAAAAAAATTTTTGATGTATTGTCTAATTAAAGTAAGTTTGAAATGGTTTTGTGGAAAAAATTTTGAAAAAATAATTACAAAAGAGAATTTAAAAATGAAAAAAGGAATTAATATTGAAGGATATAATAAAAAAAATTAAAAAGGAATACCCAAGGAATAAAGAAAAGTTTTCAAAATTTAAATTTATCATCCCTTTATGTTTTCCCTTTTAAAAAATTGATACCTTTTTGGAAAAAACAAATGTAAAAAAACTAGAGAGTAGTTAGAAGAGTAACTATTTTTAGAAAGGTTAAACAAAAAAAGGGTCAATAAAAAAAAAATACATTATGTTTTCGAAGGGATATCACTTAAAAAAAGGTAACCCTTTTGTTTTCAAAGGGATATTATTATTTTTTTGCCAAAAGAGAGTGATCACTTTTCCACTAAAAGCAATGTCCAATACAAATTTGAAACAAAATAACGTTTTAATAAAAAAGAAAAATAATATTATTAAACTAAAATTCAATTAAATGTTTCAATTTTTAAAAAACATAAAATCCCCAAATTTTTGGAAAAAAAATAAATTAGAGATTTTTTTAATTTAAATTATCTTATTTTAATCCAATGGTTTGCATGCACTTAATTGATGTCCCAACTATTTTTTCATATTCATTTCATACTTTCTTATGTAACCCATTTAAATCATACTAATTTGCTTATTTTTCATACCTTTGTTTTTTAAATTTATATTATACAGCTTTAAAAAGAATGATGGGGGGGAAAATTTTGACAGTTAATACTTTCCCTAATATTTAAGATTTTAAAGCAACAATTTGGTTTCTTACTTTTTTTCTTTTTACAAATAACACCTCTTTGATAATAATGACAACATAAATGTATTAAAAAGGTGGATTAAAAATAAAAGGCTCGAAATTAATTTTTAAAACTAAAAATTTTGAATAGAAATAACGGAAATTTAAAAGGGCATATCAAGAAATTAATACTTTGACTTCAACATAAGAATTTTTTTCAAAAAACATATGGTAATAAAGGTATAGTAGTATTTTTTTATACTATCTACAATGGTTGTGTTTTTGTTTTCATTCTCTTTATTGCTTTGAAGCCATTGTTAGGGTCATGAAAACCCAAAAATGTCTTTTGTTTTTGTTGTGTATTGTTTGGTATCTTTTTTAAAAAACAAAAAAATTAAAAAAGGGAAATTTTATTTTTGTAAATAATATATCATTTGCTTTAAAAATTAGTTACATAAAAAATAATAATAGTAAAAAAATTATTATTATTATTATTTTTATTATAATCTTTGTTCTTTTTCTAAAAACATATTGAAAATATAAAATATAAAAAAAATAGAAATACAAAAAAGTATATATTATAAAAAATATATTTGGAAAAAAACCTAAGATTTAAAAAAACAAAATATATTTAAAATTCAACATTTTGACTTACATAATGATTTTTTTTTTCATAAAAAAAAAAGGTAAAAAAAGGCAATTTTCATTGAAAATGAAACTTTTTAACCAAGCGTTTTTTTTACATAAAGTTTTGGTTAAAAATTAACAATTTTGAAATAAAATTTTTAAGCTTCTAAAATTCTCATTAAAAATTTTTTACTTTGTTCATAATGTGACAAAAATCAATGAAAAAAAAAAAATATATCAAAAAACTACCCAAAATAAATTAAACATCAGTTACATAACTATAATTCAAATTTTATCAATTTTAATCTTTTTGGGATAATAATGGAGAAAATAACAATACATATAGTGTTTGACAATAATATAAAATCAAACATGCTTCCAAAATGAAACATGCATGAATTTTTTTGTTAAGAACCTTGAATCCCCCAAAAACAAAAAAATAAGACTAAAAAAAATAAAAATCCCAAAAAAAAAAAGTAAATTGGTACATTAAATTATCAAAAGAATTATATATAGAGAGGGAAGGGGAGAGAGAGGCCTGTTTCAAAGTATTTGTTTCCACACTTAAAAACTATTTTTTAGAATACCCAAAAAAAAAAAAAAAAAAACCTCCTTTCATTTTTCCCCACCCCTAAACTTTTCTTTTTTTTTATTTTAATACATTCTTTGCCGCTTTTTGATAATAAGATTAAAAACAAAATAGTAGCTTCTTTTCCTTTTTTGAGAAAACATTTTATACAAAATAGCAATTTAATATGACATTAATATAATTTTTGTAATGTTTTACTAAAAAAATATAAAGAAAAAAAAGAAAAATAAAAAGAAAAAAAAAAAATTTTAAAAATTACATATTTAATTTTTAAATTTATACCGTAAAAATAAAATAAGTTAAAAATGAATTAAAGTACTTAGATTATACTTATATTTAGGTAAAAATTTAAAATATCGGAAATAAAAGGAAAATTATAGTTATAAAAGAAATGGAAATTTAAAAAGATGCTAAGACTAGCGTTTTGGTTTTTTTCCAAAAGAACTATTAACTTCCAAAAAACCCCCTATCTATCATTATTTTTGAATTACAATCGAAAAAATAAAATGGGTTTAAAAAGGAGAAAAAGTAAATCAAATTATATTTATATTTATGAAATTTTTAAATTCCCCCCAAAAATAAAGAGAAAAAATATAATTATAAAAGTAATGATAATTAAAAGTTTTAGTTTAAAAAAAGGGTTTTTTTGGATTTTTTTTTTTAAGGAATTATATACTTCGAAAACACCCCCCTTTTGTATTTTTTTCGTTGTTCATTGTCTACCCGAAAAACCCCTCTCCCCGATAACATAAATTTTCAAGGTAAGAAATGGGGGGGCTCTTCTTTCCCATTTTTTTGCTTTAGATTTTGTTTTTATCTTTAGGGGTTGTCGATATAGAAAAGTTGAAACTTTAAGGGGGGGTGAAATTTGTATAATTGATGATTAACCGAAAAATGAAGAATAATGTGTGTTTCTTTTGTTTTTGGGGTTTTTTGATCCTTTTAGGGGTGTTGGAAAGAACATTAAGGTTTTTTGCATGAAAAAGAGGAATAGAGAAAATAGTAAAAACAGGCTGAATCTTATCCATTCCCTAATAACAAAAACACACAAAAAACATAAATTTAAAACTTGATTTTAAAGTTGTAATGTTTTTAATAAGGGGGAATTAAAGGTAAAAAAACTGCCAAGTTAAGGTGTGTACCCTATACCCTTAAAATCATGCCCATGATCACGCATTCCTTTTTATTAAATGAGGGCACACCCATAAAAACGCCCGTAATCTCCTTGTAAACCCTTTATTTGATTCTAAAAATGTATTTTCTTCTATATTTTACTTCTCGACATTTTCTTAGCTATCAAACAAGCCCAATATTAGATTGCATTAGTTGGGGTTTCTAAATTAGTTATTCAATCATTCTTGATCAGGTATTAAATTAAAAGGATTATTAGCAGTTTTCAAGTAGGTTTCCCTTTTTTGTTGCTTGGTTTATTAGAATAGTGAATTGAATGAACCTAATCTTATAAAATTAATTAAAGTTTTTTTGCTTAGTGAAGCTCTACTTGGGGAACTAAAAGTCGAGATCCTTTAGGGGCCCCTTAATGATCGGTAGAGACAATTATTTATAGTGAAGTCTTTTGAAATGATCGAGAGTGCAAAAAATAGTTGTTATAGTTTTTTTTTTTTTAAATTAGATTAATTTTTAAAATTTTATTTAAAAAATTTTAAAATTATATATATTATCTAGAAAAATAGAAATATTTATATATGAATTTGAGAAATTGATGAGTTTTTTTTTGCTTTTTAAGATAACAAAACTTATGGTTTTAAATAGGTTAAAAGCCAAACGTTTCATGTTAATAGTGACGTGTGAAATTATGATATGGGGGTTCTAGAGCATTACAAATTAGTTGGCAATTGAAATATCTTATATCAATCTTTTTACTTCTGTAGTTTATCTTTGTTTTGAATTCACCCCCCATTTCATCTTTACGTTACATAAAAGTATTTCTTTATCATTCACTACAAAACAAAAAAATATAAAAGTTAGTAAAAAAAAGTAATCAAAGTAAAAAGTAAAAACAAAGATAAAAGTTAGTTAAATTAATCCCACTTCCTCTTAAACTATGTGTTAACTTTCCCCTTTTAAGTTTAACTTAAAAAAGTCCAATTTTGTGGATTAGGTTGCAAAATCATCTTGAGGGAACTTAAGCAGTAGCAATAGCAAATTGAAATGTGTGAAATATACTAATTGCAACATTGGGTTTACCCCAAAATTGATAAAATAAAAATCGAAACATTCATTTTTAACTTTAAATTTTTTAATTTTTTTTAAAATAATTTCTTTATTCTTTGAAAAATTGCCAATTTTTTTATAAAAATTTTGAAATAAAATTTTAAACTTTTTTTTTGTTACTGTAAAAAAAGATCATTGTTGATGGGGGAAACCTTGGGTATTTTAAAATTAGAACCCAATAACGCAATTGTTTCAAACCTTAAGGATGTCTCGAATTAAGAGAAGGGAAACTAGCCCCCAAACCTTGTGTTTGAAACTAATTATAAATTTAAAGGTTTTCCCATGTAATTCGTTAGGTTTCTAAGGGAGTTATTTTGCAAAGAAAAAAAAGGGGGGGGGGGGGGGGGGGGGGGGGGGGTTTTCTATTCAATGATAAGTGGTGTTGTGCCGGCCCCCTTACATGTTTTAAGTGTAACTGATCAATATAAAACCTAACTTTCCTATTAAAATTTTTTTCTTTATCCTCTGTAGATATTAAAAGAAATTTAAAAAACCGAAAGTCCTTTTTTGTTTGGGTTCAACATTCAACATTTGGTGGATTTCAATTTCCCTTGTATTTTCCTGGAAAGGGAAACTTAATAGGTGTTTTCCCCTTTTTCATGAATTTCATTCCCTTGGTTTGTGGTCCTGACCGTCCTTGTAGGCTCATTCATCCTCTTTGTTACCCGGGTCATTGGTCCTAATTCCCTTCAATGGATCTTGACCTTAGTTCGGTCTTTTTAGTGCAGATGACCTTTTACATTCCCTCCTTCCTCAAAAAGTTTGTATCGAATCATCTGCTCATAAAAGGAAAGATCAGAACATTAAAAGAGCACTCAATTACCAAGGGGGCTTAGCAATTATTTGTAGACATTGTCGTTTATGCGCTCCACCCTTGGAAAAGGTCCATCGCCCCTTGGGCAATTTGGTTTTTTTTGTTTAGCAAATCGTTCCTTCCTCAAGTACACCAAAACCCCAAAGCCGGGTGGGAAAACGGTTTTAATGCATCCCTTGTTGGGTTGGCGGCATAGTGTTCTTTTTTCTTGATATTAGCCAACCTGAGTATGTAAATCCTTAAAAAATTCTACCCTTTTTTGTGCCATCAAGATAAAAACTCATTAATAGGGAAAGCAATATACCAATGGAGGGTTTAAAGGGGTTGAAACTACAAACCTAAAAGGAGGTAAATGTAGTAGAATGATTGCCCATTATATGCAAAATTACATGAGGCAAAATGTTTCCCATTGCTTTCAAATTTTATCGAGACTCACGCAAAATTTTGGACAGTTTTTTCCTGTTAAACCCTCTATTTTTCTCCATTTGAGGATTGCCCCAATGAAAACAAAATTTTGTGCTAGCCCTATTCCATAAATTCGCTAAAATGACTTGAAATTTCAATCTCTATCCTCACGACAGAGTTAGGTAAAACCCTGTAAACGTACAAATTTTTCTAAAAATAGATCAGTTATATGCTGTACTTTTGTTTTTGAACATGCAATAAATGAGCCTTTTACTAAACCTATTTGAGACATTAAATTGCTACTTTGCCCTTCTAAAACCTGGAAACATAAAAGAAATCCATGGGAAAATTTAGTCCTAGGCTGACAGGGACAGGTAAAAGGGGGATACCCCCATGGGGAGACTTTTGATTTACCCTTTTACATCAATGCATTTGTCACACCATTCTCTCTTAGGGCCCAAAAGAAATGTCTTGAAGATATCCAAAATTTCTTTTACACCAAATGTCCCCTGAGACCCCCCATTTTCCCCCCTTACCAACAAAACTGTATGGGAAATCTTTGCACCACAATTATCCTTTTTAAATTAATTCCCCCATGCTATAGAAGTCCAACCCCTTTTAGAACAAGCAGCCCCAAAACTAACTAAAGTCAGCATCATGTTTTATATAAATATTTATGCATTCAAACCAAGCAGCTTTTAAAGTAAAGATGTTAATAGAGAAAACCTCCTAGTAGTGCATCAGCCACTCATTCTCCCTTTCCTACTTAAAATTGATAGTTGGAAAAGTTTTAAAAAACTCAACCATTTTTTGGATGCTCTTATTCAGCTTTCCCTGCTCTTTAGGTTCTTCAACTTCATGTCGGAATGAAAGAACTCCTTAGGCCATAGAAATGCTGCCACGTTTGCAACGTCCTCACCCGGGATAAACTCCTTGTCATTTCACAAGATAATTCAAACAACATCGTGGGTTTCTCAGAAGTAGGCTATCGTTTTGGAAACCGCTTTGACATACCAAAACCCTTTCCCGGAAGATCCATTCATCTCAAAACTTTTTCAAAGTTTGGTATACTAACAAAAGGAAATTAGTTAATTACCTTTCAAAGTCGGAAGCCTGCTCATTTATTTTGTCCCTCTAAATTCGAATTCTCTTCACAAGGTCATTCAATTAAGCACAATGGAGCAAAGTCTCTTACAAATCACTATGAAGCTAGAGTCCAGGAAGCTCCTGATGTCATTAGATTTTGGTGTTGGCCACTCTCGAATTGCCTTCCCTTCTCCTCTTTACAAAGATTTATTGCACCTTCAATAAAAAAAAAGAAACCCAAAAAATCCTACAAAACGTACATTTCTTTAAGTTTTCTACAATTGGTTTTCCCCTTTGAACGTAAACCCTTTTTAGATGTTGTATATGATATCTAATGTTTGTTTAAAACAAATAATCAAAATAAATGACAAAAAATTTTCCCCGAAAATGATGCAAAAATGATTCACAATCTATGAGGTGCTTGGTGCATTTGTAACAAAAAGGGATTACCTCTTATGTTTTTTTTAAAAGAAATTTTATCACCCCCCCCTTTTTACGAATTTGGTAATTCCATTTTTTTAAGGGCAAATTTTTGAAAATAAATGTGCACCATGCAACTCATAAGCATGTCACTAATCTGGAAAGATGTTTATACTTAACGGATTTTGTTGTTCGCCCTGCAATCTTGCACATGCGCCCCATCCATTTTTTGGGGACTAATATCATAAATTAAGCCGGCCAAACTTTTCACACTAATCCTTTTCTCCATTAGCCCATCAACCCTTTTCTTTGAATTTCCCGGGCCCCCCCCCGGATTGGGTTTATTGTTGCCCGAGGGGAAAGGAGCGCTTTGGGATGAATCAATCTAGTGCTCTATCCCGAAAGGGGGTGGGTTTACGCACTTCTTCAGGAACAAACCTTATATTTTTGCAATAAAAACATAACAACACCCCGGCAAAAACAAAATTTAAGGTCAGCATTAAAAAAAATAAATCCTTGTCATGAGTACAAGTAATTGTTTCAGGCCAGCACTGCACTCTTAACTCACTTTTCGCTAGACTCTCTACTCCTTTTGTTTGGTGTCTTTCCCCCCGTACTCACCGTGTTTTCTTTTCACCTTTTTTTTTTTCTCGTCACTCTTCTCTCGTGCACTAAGTGTTTTTCTTAAACTCCTTTGCATCCATACTTTATCCCACAAGCTTCCCGGTTTTGTGGGGTGAGGACCCCTTTCCTTTTGTTTAGTACAAAGGAATATTGGTTCTTGTACCCATCTATGTAATTTTCTGTCAAATTGCTAGGGTGCTTAAAAAATATTTTGACTAGCCTGTTAGGGCCACATCACCTGACCCCATCTTTGTAGTCCCCATGGAAAAGGCTATAAGAACCGCTTGGTCACCTTACCCCCCCATATTGTTTTAAAAACCCCCATAATCGATATGGTCTCGGAGTTTCACAGCTTTCCTGCATTTATTACCACAAAGTGAAGAACATAGTGCAGCCGTCTATCGATTATTAAGCTACACACTTTCTCTGCACATAAACCCGTGTTTAAAAAATTTTTTCAGTGGGTCCTTCCCATCCTCCGGGTTTTTTAACTAAGTATCTCCTTGTGCTACAAAATACCCCTAGGGTCCCCAAAATCAACGCACAATCCTGTGATGGGACTCCTTTCCTCTTCCGAATCCCCCTCTCTAATCCCCCTTATCACATTGATCATAGCTCTTTGATTTGGAATTGGGAGCAATGTGCCCAATCCCCGACCCTAAAAAAACTCATTTCTTAGTTTTGGAAAGGGGGTTTTGTGTCAATTTTACCCTTAGATGCACAATTGGTTTTTAGCCTTCGGTCCTCCCTTTGGGGTTTGGAATTGTGATTCCTTTTCCCTTAAATTTTGGAATTTAGAAGTTTACCCAAAACCCCTGGTCACTCCCTTTTTTTTAATTGTCACTCCCCTTTATTGCTCTATGAATGTTCTTCCAATCAAGTAGTGGGTAAATCTACTAATCAACAATTTTCCTATTCAAAAAATTAATAAACCCTGTCATAGTGGGCCCCGCATCCCCCTCCACTTTTGCCCTAATCATGGGTATCTCCAAACCCCTTTTAAAAGTCCCAACTTTTTTGGGCCTTTTCAATTCCTGGGCTTTCCCAAGAAGTCCTATGGTTTGTTTGGGAAGAACCATTTTTGCATTATGGTCTTCATTCCCCCCAAATTAACAAGCGCTCTTTTACCCGCCCTTTCCATAGTATCCACAATAACTGGCAAAAAATTTGAACTATTGTAGCCATTTTTTTTCTTCTTCTCCCCCGCAAAAATTTTGGCATTCAAACACTTTTCAATTTTTTTTCCCACTCTAAGTACAAACCCGGGATCATTTTTCCCCAAAAAGTTTTGGGGTTTTTTTTCTTAAAATTTCCCAGTTACTTCACACCCCTGGGTGTTCCCTCCTTCCCTCCCTTGGATTTCACCCAAGTCAGAATCCCCCCCTTTTTTATCTTTAAATCCTCCCCAACGGTTAAACCCACTCCCGCCTAAAAAATGGACTGCAGACGGTTCCCTACTCCCTCCATTTATCATTCTTTCATGGATTGTTTTAAATTCACCCGTCAAAATTCTTTTCATCTCTCCCCCAACTCTCAAACATTACCCTATTTCCACCTCCTCCCTGTTTTGTCCCACATATTTTTTAAAGTTTTTCAATAAATAAGATCCAAGTAAAATTGTTCCCACATCATGGTATTTCCAATTAATGTATACTCACCCAATTTTTTATCGTGTATGTCCCCCAAAAAAAATTATGTCCTCACAACCCCCTTTTACAATCCCTTTTCTGGAACTCGGATTAGAAATTTCTCAACACAATTTACTAGTCACACCAATTTACTTCCTCAGTTTTCTAATCACGGTGCAATTGGAAATTAAAGCATTATAATAGCTAGAACACAATATGAACTCGGAACAAAACAATTTTCTTTAATGCAATTTCAAAGGATACAATTTGCCCGAGAAATTAATTTAAATGGGGTAATTCTCGGGTCACAATTAGAAAAACACAAAGTATCTATTTTGGGTTTGGATGGAAAGTTATTTGGGAAGTGAATGTAACTTGCCCCAAAAAAGATTTTCTTTTTGGGAGATTTCGTTCTTGATTTTTCTTTTACAACCAAATTTATTTATTTTTTTTTTTGTATTTGCTTTCAAAATGAACTAAGAATTAAACAACAAAGAATTTAATGGCTAACTAAAATTAATTTTTTGTCGACTCCCAAGGGGTTTTGGATCGAAACAAAAATTTTTTTTTTAATACACATTTTCCGATAAATAAAAAGTATGAAAAATTGAACAACAGACAAATAACAAAGGGTAAAAATTATTGATTCAAGAAGCTGAAGCTTTGAACCAAATAATGCTTTGAAACCTAGGATATTAACCCTAGAATCGATAAACGCAATTGTTTTTAAAACCCCCAAGGATCTCTCAATTAATGAAAAGAATTAGACCCCAATTTCACCTATTGACTAAAACTAAGTTAAATTTAGGTTTTCCTATAGTAATTTTGGGTTTAAAAAAATCCCAAGATGAGTTTTTTGCAAAGAACAAAAAAAAAGGGGGGGGTTTCGTGTTTCACAAAAAAATTTTAGAAAATTCTTTCAATGATAAAAGTTTGTGCGGCCCCCCTTACACGTTTATTGTGTAACATGTATCAAAATGAAAATCAATTTCCCATTCAAAAATTTCTTCCTTTCCTCATGTAGACTAAGTAAGAACTAAATATTCCCAAAAACAACCAAAAACAAATAAAAACAAAAACCCACAAATCTCTTTCCTTGTTTCGGTTTTAAACATTCAACATTTTTTCTAGGGCTTAATTCCCTTTATTCTTCCATGGAAAAGTGAAACATTATAGGTGTTTTTCTCCTTTCATTAATTTTGATTTTTGGTTTGGGGTCCATGACCAGTCCTTGTAGGGTACATTCATTCTCTTTTTCTCTAGCCGGGTCATTGGTCCTCCAATTTCCTTGCAAAGGATTTTGAGTTTGGGGTTTGGGTTTTTTAAGTGCTAATGTCCTCATTAATTGTTTGTGCATTCAATTTAAAAACTGAAATTTTTCTATTTTTTTTCGATTAAATGTTGTTAAACTATTGCGGAAAGATAACATTTGGGTTTACTATGTCAAATTTCTATCTAGCTTTGGAAAAATTGTTAGTGGTAATAGTCTACCATTTGGGAAATTCATTTTTTCCCTTTGTTTTTCTTTTTGCAAAAGAATTCTTCTAAAACTTGATATGGTGGGATTTAAATGATTTAAACCCAAAATTACCATTTTCCCTTTAAGAAAAAAAACTCAATTAAATTTATTTTTTGGGATGTATTTTGACAAAAAAATTGAAGTTTTTTTTGTTATTGTTTTGTTTTAATTTTTTGCAAAAAAATTTCGCTGTTGATTCTTGTAATGTTCTATTTTAAAAAAAAAATACAGGGAATTATTTGTTTGTATGATTGACATTTTTTATAGATTTGTATTATATACTTGTATTAATTTTTCCATTAGTATGGGGAAAAAGATCAAATTTTTGTAATAAAATTTCTATTAATTTTTAAAAGTCAATTTTGTTTTATTATCTATATTATTATTAAAAAATATTTGTAATTGAATAATCTTTAAAAAAATAAGAAGTTTTTTATAAAATAATATTTTTATATTTTTATGTAAATTGCAAATTTTTCTTATGAAAATTTGAAATGAAATTTAAAATTTAAACATAATTTTTTTTTTTTTTGCTTACATGGTAAGAAAACTATCATTGTTGTGCATTGTCAAGTTTAAAAAACCAAAAATTATCTATTTTTGTCGATTAGCTGATAGTTTATCTATATTGCGAACAGGATAACAATGGTGGACTGTCAATTGGTAGTCTACACATTTGAAAATATTGTTAATGGTAATTGGGAGCCGAAATATGATAAGTATCCAGTTAAGAAGTTGAAAATAAAGATGAATATAAATTATGCCAAACTCTTGTACAAAATCTACCAAAGTATTGGAGTTGATCGAACTGAAGTGAAGGTTAAGACAATTCATAGGCATCCTATTTTCCATGGGGGTAATGCATGTTACACCTTGATGGCAATTAGAGATGATGATGACATTGAAAATCTAATTGAAATGCCGAATCCTTTGGAGAGCATGGCATACAACAATTGTATGTTACAATTTTTGAAGATTTGGGGGGTTCATCCGAATAGTAAATGTTCCAACAAAGTAGGTATTCACATTCCTCGCCTAACACGGAAGAAATGCCTCCCAAGCCATCAATGTTTGAAGCATATGTTCTAACCCTCATGGAAGAGGCACTGTTGAATGATCAAGATGAAGTGGATAGAGTAATTACTCTAGTGTTACAACAACCAGACACGTGATCTTTGCATGGTGCGTTTTTGACAATAGAAACTGTAGTGGATACCGATGAGGGAATGGGTATTGAGGAGGAAAGTTCCGATTATGAGGAAAGCTCTAAGAGGAAGATAGGAAAGTGAAACGAAGGAGATAATATGGCTGAAGAGGATCGTCCAATCGCACCGAGGCACTCCACACAAGTAATATATCAATCAATGTAGGCTAAACCACTTTATATGATAGTTAGAGATCCTATTTCCTTTACAATGTCGGTGGTGATGATAGTTATATCTATTTCGACCAAGAAAGAAATGCAATGTGCAGTGGTTCAAACAGCAGTGATGAGTTCCATAAAGGCATGAGATTCAGACAAAGGCAGATGTTATTTAAGTAGTTAAGGCTTACCATGTGAAGAACCATTGTAACTTCATTGTTGTAGAATCTTATACGTTGCTTTAGTTTGTTTATTATTCGAAAAGAGAGAAGACAGTTGTAAGTGGAGGTTTCAGGCTCGAAAGAAGCAGTTAAAGGGATTGTTAGTAGTTACTAGATTTGAGAGTCTACACACATGCATTAACCTAATAATAAGTTATGATCACCTATAGTTGAATTGCAATCTTCTTGCAAACCAGTTTGTAAATATTGTCATGAACAATCATGATATGAAGGTTGCAGAGTTCGCTTCTATTGTTAGAACAGGAATTTGGTTACAAGATAGATAGGAGACAAGTTTGGGAGAGCAAGAAACAGGCTATTGAAAATGTGTATGGGAATTGAGAGATGTCTTATAATGAGCACTCTAAGCTTCTAAATGCGATAAAAAAATAACAATGCCAGAACAAGAGTTATTGGCGGTGGAGAAAGATCGAATACCCCCAGGTGTCCACTCTTAAGTAGGTTTTCTAGGCGTTCAGGTTATGCATTGCAGCATAGAGATTTCTTAGACGCATTATTACCATTGATGGAACTTTTTTGTATGGGAAGTATATGTATAAGTTGTAGATTGCTTATGCGTTAATGGCAACAACACATATACTTCTGCTAGCATTCACATTCGTAGATGAAAAGTTTCACTAAAACATGGGGCTGGTTTTTTAGAAAATTAAAGGAACATGTGGTTAGCGACTATAAAGGTCATGAAACCATTTGCTTTGTATCTTGTCGAGCCTAATTTTTTATTCATTTAACCTTCTAAAATTAAAATTTATTTTTAAAAAAAAATTTAAAAGAGAAAAAAAAACAAAAAATAAATATGTTATTATTATTTTATTTTTAATTTTTATTATTATTATTATTATTATTTGATAACCCAAATGAAAAAAATTTTTAAATTTTTTTTTAAAAGAAAAAATTTATTTTTAAATTTAATGTATTTTTTCCCAAAAAAAAAAAAAATTAAAAAAAAATTTTTGAAGGTTATTTGCGGGCAGTTGGGTTTCGTAAAGGTTGGGCCCCTGGGCAAAAAAGAAAAAATTTGATCTGTCGGAAAACTGGCGTGGAAAAAAAAACCCCCAAATTTTTCGTTTAAAAAATTTTAAACCTTCCCCAATTTGAACCGCAAAGTAAAAAACATGAATGTTATCTTGTTTTTTTTAATTAAAAAGTAAATCTGGAAAGATTAAAAAATTTTTATTGGGTTCACTTTAAGTGAGGGAAAAATGTTTGGTAGTTTGATTTTTTTGATTTTTCTTGTTTGAGGGGAAATGAAGAGAAGAAGGGAATCGCGATTTGCAATTTGGGGAAAATTTGATAAAATTTTTGGTTTTTTTTTTTTTTAAAGGCCCCCCTTAAATTTTCCCCCTGGTCCTTTTTATAATTTTTAGGGCCCTCAATTTTGAACGATGAAACTTATATTTCCCAAAAATTAGTTAAAAGGTTATTTAAGGTTTTTGAATATTTTTTGCCAAAATGAACACGAATTTGTGAAAATTTGGGAAGTATTGAAAGTTTTTTGTGTTTGGGAGTTCCCCTTCCCCAAAACACCCCTTTAAAATTTGAATATTAAACAAAGATTTTTCAAAAAAAAAAAATTGCCCCCTTGGTTTTTTTTTTTTTTTGGGAACCTTTGAGATATTTTTTAGCATTTTTATAAATTTATTGAATTTGATGTTTTTTCCGATTCTATCCATCCCCTTATTGTTTTATTTTTTGTTTGATTTTATTTCCCCAAAAAAATGAACAAAATTGGGGTTAAAATAAGAGAAAAAAAATTTTATTTTTCTTTTTATGGTGATTGCAAATTGGAAAGGGGGGGAGATGGTGAAAAGTTTCACAGCAGGGCCCCAACGTGCGTGTTTTGCTAAAGCCTAGGTGAAAAAAATTTTGGGAGCTATTTTGCACCCCCGTGTTTCGTCAGAACCTCCCCTTTTTTGGGGTAAGGTAATAGTGGGAAGTTTTTTTTTGTATTTTAAAGCAGGGGAAAATGTAAATAATTGCCCCTTTTTTTTTAAAAAAAAAAAAAAAACCTTTGGGGGAAAAAAGGGATTGTCTAAGTATGGAAAAACCCCTTGGATAAGTCAGTATTTAAACCCCAACCCCAATGGATGGTCCCTTCCCATTAAAATTTGTAGCGTTTTTGTGTAGAAAATTTGTAAGCAATTTAAAAAGGAAACCAAAAAAGTAATGTAAGGTTGAAAATTACAAGGGATGTGGGAATAATTTGGAAAATAAAAAATTTACGATAAGGAGGAATTTAAGAATTTTGGCATAGTTTGAAAACTTTTTTTGGTGTGATGTGGATGTAGTATGCGGTTGCTATTTTTTTGGGGGTTTATGATTAAATTTATTGTGGAAAGTAAAATTTTCCATTTGAAAGGAGCTCGGGGGTTAGGGGTGGTTACTTTGGTGAAGAAGACTTTTTAAAAATTGAAGTTATTTAAAAAAGAATTAAAAGGCCCTTAAAGAAAATGGTGAAAAATAAAACCCTTCAAAATATGTAAAAAAAGAGGGCGGGATGGAATTCACAAGCAAACCAATAATGGTAAAAATTACGGGAAAGTAGGAGAGTTTTTTGAAGTGTTTCAAAGTAGTCATGTACAACAAGCAGGTTAGGGGGAGGGTCCCAAGGCCAATGTTAAAGTTGCCCGTGCAATGATTGCAAAAAATGGCAAATTCCCAAAACCCCTGTGAGTTATGAATGGCTTTAAAAGGATACTCGCTTTATTTCCCAGATTGGTATAAGTGGTTTGTAAAAGAGTATATAAAGACCCAAATTTAATAGGCAAAAGTAATCAAGAGGTAAATTCCCCTTTTACCCCGTCTAAGAGGAAAGCTTGCAAAAAAAAGAAAAAAATTGGGTTTAAAAAAGCAGAATGGAGATGGATTTTTGGGATTGTTTTTTCACTGGGGAAATTTACCAAAGGAATGCCAAAATAGAAAAATTATTACATAGACACAAAATGGTAAAATTGGATTTTAGAGCTTTTTTTTTTTTAAAATTTAGTTAACTTTGAATTTAAAATTTGAGTATTCCCTTTGTAAAATGTTAAATTTTTTTTTTTCTTTGTGAGATTGGGTGGTCTGTATTTAAATTATTTTTTTTAAACGAAAAGGGGTCATGTTATGGAATTTGGATTATGTAAAATTAAAATTTGAAATTTTGAAATTTAATCAACATTTTCTAATAAATTTTTTTTTTTATTTTTTATTTAGTTTTAAATTTTCTTTAAAATTGTTTATAAATTTTTTTTTAAAATCGTAAAAAATTGTTTAATTTTTCATATCAAAATTTCCCATAAAATTTTTTTAAAATATTAAAAAGTTATTTTTTGTAATATTGGTTTTGTACTAGAAATTTTTATTAATTTTTTTGTGGGGGATTTTAATTTTTCAAAACACGAAAGCTATTTGATAGCTTATCATTTACATGTTTACGCATTAACACTGATTTTGGGTGTGATAATGTTTGAACGAACCGCTATCGAAAGGCTATAAAAATAATTATAGCATCAAAGCAACGGAGTAAAATAGACAGTGGTAAAATTAACCAAATTGTGAATTCCTTAATTTAATAGTAATGCAGGTAAAAATCTCTTTTCGGTAATGAATTCGATAGAAAATATTACTAGTAGTTAAGGGGTTCAATCTACAATCCCCCCTTTTTCTTGATTGTTGGGTGTATAAGTAATAAATTATAGTTCCACCTTCTAAATTATAAAAAGATGTTAAAATTTTAAAATATAATTTACACCTTTTAGAATACTGGCAGTGAAAAACTCCCTTCCACCAACACAATACCAAGTTAATCTTTTACACGCGCACCTGCATTTTTGAGACCCACTATCATCAAATTTGAAAGTTTTCTTAAACTTAGTTAATGTTTTACCCGTAATAGGGTCAAATCAAATAATAGATAGACTTCCGAAGATAAATACAATCATGCACTAATACAAAAGACTAACTAGAGGAAAAATTTTCCAAAACTTAATGGATGTAAGTAGGCTATTTAGGAATTTGGGATCAATAACACTCCATTTACCCATAACAATACATATAATGCAGAGAAGGTGAAAAAACTGAACTAGATTTACCATACACCCGCGATTTGGCGTGCTAGGCGGTTCTGGTGCAAATTTTGTCTAGCTTATTCATACCATCAATAAAGAAGCGAATTCAAAGCATTCGAGGCTTCAAGGGTTTTAATATGTAATAAAAATTAACATTACTACACAACAGATGAAAGCAAAGAAACACATACTATCACAGTACTGCATAAAGCTCCAAATTCAAATGAAACATAAAATATTAAAGTGACTTTATCCAAGACAAGCTAAAAAAACAATAACATGCATACAATTCATTCAGGGTCAAAGAACCAAAGATGTATTCACTTTTATTATCCTTGTCTCCTCCTCCAAGTACTATTACCTTCTGACCACCAAACCCCATCTCCAGCTACAAAAATTGGAAAAGGAGAAAAATGGAGCAAAAGCTGTCCTCGGGGTATTATTAATCAAAAAAGCGCATCCTCCGACTGTTGCTGTGACTGAGATGCATTTGCATTCGTGGACTTGAGATTGACATCAACCATATCTTCCCGCTTTGTTGAAGAAAGTGTCTCCATCCCTGGTAAGCTGCTTTCAATCTTACGAAAACATGCCTGTAAAAGGAAATTATTTGGGAAATTCAGAGGCTGCAAACGGAGAATGTTACACATAATATGCAACATCATTTTTACAAGAAAACTATCAAGCAGAGGAAATGCATTAATTTAAATATAAAATAGAAAGACTGAAGCAGTCTTTCCAATTGTGCAGTATCCTCTTGATTTTTTCTACACATATATCAACAGCAAAATTTCACAAAAGTGAAAAGCTGGAAAACAGTGAAATAATTGCACAATTAATCAACAGATATGCAGCGACAACTTATTGACTGTCAAATTGAATCAAACAATATGCAGAGATAGTCCCAATAAAATGAATTGCAAACTTCACATGTAGTAATTTAGGGTTATTTGGTGGATACTATTTACTCCAGAAATTGCTAATTTACCTTTATATTGAAGCCAGCCTTGGCACTGGTTTCAATAAACATAACATTTAGCTCACGAGCTTTGGCCTCACCCTCCTCTATTGAAACTTGCCTGTCCATTCACAATAAGACAAAGACAAATAAGCCTAAAAGATTTGAAGGGAAAAAATCGGAAAGATCTTAATATGAAAGAAAATCCAAGGATGACAGAATGTTTGGCAGAGTTTCAAGACTATTTTCTCATCTTTCCTCATAAGGATATACATTACCACTTTCAGACCAATATTCTTGGAGGAACACTACTTCAAAACTTAATTTCAAGATTAAGATTGAAGTTATCAAGTTTTGATATAAAACAATACTTCAAAAGGCGAGATCACATGCATAAAAGTTCAGCACTTATGCTAAGGTCTCATTTGGATAATCACATGAAATAGGATCCTATTAAATCCAATTTGCTCTTATTTTTAAGAAGAAAATAACAGGGACTTAAGTTGGTAGTTCAAAAGATGTCTATCCACAGATCAAAATTAGATAAAGGCTCTAGGAGGTCTATGTTTTCACTACCTTTTCATTTGTGACACATTTGGTTTATGGAATAGAATAATGTAGGAGTGGAACTGCAACAATTAAGAAATAAAACAATAATAATAGCTATTCCTTATAGTTCATTTAAAGTCTCATAGATAGATGTGGAGATATACTGGGAAAAACTAAAGAATAGCTATTTATTTGATTCTGAAATGAAATTACAATTCTTCATTTTGTAATCATAGCAGATTTGTGGAGTTACTATTCTACTAACCAAACACAAGAATAAATTTGTAGGGAACACATATCTATTCTATTACACCTTTATCAAGTTAATCAAATGTCCCATTATAGTCTATCTAGTATTTTTTCATGGCATGACATATCAACTATTTTAATAAAGTATAAAATAGCACCAATGTGATTGCCACATGGATGACAAATAGCAGTTTTTGGATGTCGTGTCACGATGCCAACAGCTTTTTTTAAGGAAGAGGGACAGAGGAGCATTGTTTGACTTGCTTCTTAAAATCTAGAT
This sequence comes from Laguncularia racemosa, assembly GCA_037954665.1. NCBI lineage: Eukaryota > Viridiplantae > Streptophyta > Magnoliopsida > Myrtales > Combretaceae > Laguncularia > Laguncularia racemosa. Next base: position 15,116 of record JBBMOL010001375.1, on the reverse strand, counting down.
CCAAAAATGAAAAATGCAAAATATAGGTAATAAGCGTTTTTCAATCCTATTCCAACATCTTCAGTAAACTCTCATAAAAAATAAGACCATATTCAATGAAGTTAATAAAAAAGATCTATAGGTATTAATGCTTTTTAGTACAAGCAGAAACAAAAGGCACAGGTTCTGATTTACATGCAAGTTGCACATTCTTTTATCCCCTGGAATGCAATATAGAGACCAGCGACCGTGCAAGTCAAAGTGGTAAAAGTTGAATCATCATCATTGAACACAAAAAAATCCATTTTACTAGGAAGACAATTTTCATTCGCATGTAGATGTATTCGAGGTCTATTGATGACATTACATCCATCAAGTCATGGCATTGGGAAATTACTAAAACAAGAACAGATCACCCACATAGGACAACCTCCTGATGGAACATTTTGTCCAAATAATGCTTCTGGGCACTTGGTAATATCTTACTTTTATAAATTTAATTCATCCCAAAGCATTTGCATGGTTTTCCCGTACCACACTACAGACCATGAAGCACAGTGTAAAAGCCACATAACACACCGTTATAAGGGGTAAGAAGTACTTTACCAAAAAAATCCCTGTCAAAATGGAAGGGAAAAAATCCAACTTAAATGCTTTTGAATTTCATTTCCTTGGACCTTCCTTTATTTTGGATGGCACAGAAAAATGTATAGGCCGGCTCTACTATTATGCATGGAGCTCTAGAATTATGAAATTATTTACATAAAGGAATTCAACAAATAGATATGTTCACGTACTACTGCAATGACCAACTAAATACAAGAATAGTTGCCTAAAATAAAAACAAAAGAATTTAAGGAATAAAGGGAAAAGAATGGTGAAATCATTGCTAACTCCAGAAGCCATTACTTTTGTCCACAAGATCGGTCTTGTTCCCGACAAGTACAATGATTACATCACTGCCCCTCTCAGTGCGAACCTCCTCAATCCACTTAGCAGTGTTGAGGAATGACTGCCTGCCCGAAGAGAAAATGATAGCATGGTGTGATCCAATGAGAATATACCTCAGAGACTGTTCTAAGAAACTGATGTAAATAGTTGAACTTGCAGATTATTATTGTTTATATACTGAAAAAAATTCAACATTGTCTCTCATGCTCATTGAGGCTGATAATAGGAGAAATTACACACAAAGTCAAATTTCAAAGTGGGAACTTGAACCTATGCCTCCCGATCTAATACCACTATAAAATTGATAGAACCACAATCAACTGACCTTGAAACTTAAACTTGTCAGTAGATGGAGTTCTTATATTTTCTATTTACAACATGATTATGATTACATGACTGGCGCATTTTATTGGGTGTATAAAATAACAACAACACTTCAGAAAATAGTGCTGAATTTCAATGAACAGCACTGGATTTGCAATAAGAAACCATGGGATATGATGAGAAAAGTTATAGGAGTATGGTACAGAATAAGCAGTTCAGAAGTTGGCTATAAATGGACATATGAAAATTAAGTTGGAAGTTCCCAAACAAGTAAAAAGTCAAAGACTGACATACTTGCAACATCATAAACAATGACTGCAACAGATGAATCCCTTATGTAACTCGGAATGAGACTTCTAAATCGCTCCTGTCCTGCCGTATCCCTGTGACATACTCAATGTAAGCAAATGTAGAGTCACTAGAAAAAGGTGTCAAAAGACTTCATAAGAAAAATAAACTATTCTTTATGGAAGTGGAAGACATGTAAAATGGCACAAAAGGAATTGCTAGCAAGATTCAAAAACTTTGCTCTGCAGCTGGTAACATAGTAAAACCAATTAGAGCAACATAAGCAACAAAGTTCAAAGCCACACCATAACTTTCATATATAATAACAAGGTAAAGCATCTGGTATGCCCATGGTTTAAGAGAGCAAACTAAGTCTTATCAAATAACAGGCTGGAAGACAACAAGAGCAACATGATAGGGCATACAACTAAACACTTGCTTAATATGATATGAATATCCTTCCCTTAAGACATGACGTCATCAATATCAAGTAAATACTAAACAAGTGGACCACCATTCACCTATCTCATTATATCAAGTAATAGATAGATGCATTCTTGAGGATGTTACACCCTCCATTGAGGATGTTACACCCTCATTATATCTTAGCAATAGCCTCAGTTGAGAATATTACACATAAGAAAATGAGGCCTGCATGTAGGAGCATTTATAGGAGCATATGGGACCGCATTTTTATGTGACATATTCTTAATAGAGAGTGTTACTAAGATACTAATGATGTACCTATATATTTGTCCATTATACCACTATGCAAGTATAATTCCTTAGATATTATAAGACGGATTGCCTGGAGAAAACGGATGCAATTCCACTAAAAACCAAGAAGCAATTGCTCACCAAAGCTGTAGTCGAACAGTCCGATCTTCAAGATACATTGTCTTCGACAGGAAATCAATACCAATTGTTGCCTGATTGAACAGTAAGACATAAGCTTTATGATGGAGAAAACTTAAAAAGCAATTTCCATTGCTTCAAAGTGAAATCAATATGTATTGAAACAATGAAACATTCCAGGAACTAGAAATTTGGCAAACAAGTGTTAGCACAAAATAAAATTCTGTTTCCTCATGGTATTGCTGGAACTATTACCCTTAATTTAAGGGGGGAAAAAGAAAACAGAAAAAAGGCCAATACCATAAATACTCAACTGCATGGTTGTTAAAATCCCAATTCAACTCCTACAATTCTACAATTTTACAAGGATTTCCTTAATTAAATCTCATACAAAATTCTTTGAGTAAAATTCCGATTTAAATCCCTAAAATCAATAAAATCACAATTTTATAAGAGATTCTACGATTCTATATATTTTAGAATTTTTAACTTAATAAACTAATAATCTTACTTAATGGGCTTTTAAACTAGTTTATCACACACTTCCATTACCTTTCCTTATCCTCTAGTTATGATACAACATAGTAAAATACATATACGTTCAAATGCAAGGGGTAAGGAAGTTGGTGCACATATAAATTTTGAGAATCATGGGATTCAAGATGATTTGAAAATTTATAATATTGATGCTACCAAAGATGAAGTACGAATTGATACTTCAAAAGATTTGGAATTAGAAGATATGAATATTATCTATAATAGTTCCAATAATGATGTTGACAATGATGATGATAAGGACAATAATGATGATGATGGTGATGGTGATGGTGGTGATTGTAGTGATGGAACAAAGAGCGATAATTTTGGTAATGGTAAGGCAGTTGATGATTATTTTAGTTTTATATTTTATTGTAATGATTTATATTATAACAGTTTTTATCGGCACTTATATTGTAAGTTCATATATTTGGATAATTATTTATACTTGACTATTTGTATTAAATTTATATTGCAACTAGAACTTATGATAATTTTTTTTATTATTTCATCATATATTATAATTTTTTCATTTACTATTATAAGTATATTTACAATTTCTAACAGCTAATTTGCATAGGTTGCACTATCTTACAATTTTATAATCCGATTCTAGGTAGAATCCTGATTTTAATAACCATGCTCAACTGTTACAAGTACCCATTCATACATACAATCACAATTCATTTTTTTTTTTTTGGATAATTAATTCAAAGTTCAAACAGCACAATGCAATAAGTAATAATATCTCTTTTTCCTTTTGGTCTAAACCCAGGAAAATTCGTATAATTACTACATTGACAACTATGCATAACGGGCTGTTTGGCATCCTTTTTCTGGAATTCTCCAATCGAGATAATATACACTACCAGCGCAATTCTTCATATTAACATCATTAAACAAAGGTAAATGTGCTAAAGGATGGCAAATATCTCAATATTTGCTACAATCCCAACACTTAAAATTGTCACGATATTGCAGCGGCTGTAATTGTGAAAGGCAATTATGCTAACTAATAAGTTGTGTACGAATTGAAAAGAGGATAAAGAATTAAAACAACATATATTTTTCATGGAGTCGTCATTCACATGAAAATTACTGAATATCGTCAACATATATTCTATCTAGGCTGGTTCAAAAATCAAAACGAGGACTAAATCATAAAAAAAGAACAAAAAAGAATTAAACAAAAACCAAAAATCGTCAGTCAATAATTATCCAAAAAAAAAAAAATCGTCATTCAATAATACATAGGTGAATAAGATCATATCATATCATTTCTCCATCGCATGGCTAGATTCGTAATCAAATACAAAATTCCACTTGCACAGATCACAAATTCAAAAGCCAGAGCAAGATCCATAAATACACGTACAAGCGTAACGAAAACCTCTAAGCAAAAAGATCCTCATAAAAACAGAAGGCGATTTTACTCTAAGATTACGAGGGATTTCACCTGATAAGTGTTGTCGAACTTGTCGTACATGAAGCGAGTAATGATACTTGTTTTGCCTACAGATTGATCTCCTAAGAAAACGAGCTTATACTTAGCAAGAGCTGAAACCGGAGCCATTACGATTCAATTTATAAGTTTTGTTTCGGTCACGATTGGATTTGATAGAGATTGAGGTTAAGCCCGAGATCAAGAACGACGTCCGACGGAGCTTCGGAGAGAAGAAAACGAGAGAACACGACTCGATCCCGATCTCGGCTTCTTTTTTTTCTTTTTTCTTTTTTTTTTTTGTTTTTGTTTTTGTTTTTGATTTTTTGATTTGGCTTTACCCTTCTGCTTTTTTATTTTAATTTTGTCACTATTTAAAAAACGACTAGCTGTTCGGTTTGCACTTCTGAACCGGCCACCGATTTTCACAGTACTCGGTAATTTTAAGAGTCGCGGGATCGGCTGAAAGCGTTAAATGGAAAAAAAATGAAATAGAATGCAAAAAAAAGGGAAAGAAATAAGAAAATATGATTTATATTTTTTTTGCTTGGATTTATATTATGGAAATGGAAGAAAATGAGTTATTAATAGATAAAAATATCCTTAACTTTATTATTTAATTTTACTTTTCAAGGTATTTCTATAACTTTGCTTGTTTCCACCCATTTTCGTTAGGGTTGGAAAAAAAAAAATAATCAAACTATGAACTAGACCGAATCAAACCATAAATTAAGTTCTAATCATCTTTTTAAAATTAAAAAAAAATTATGAACCAAACCAAACTATTTTTTTTTGTTAAAAAAATTATAAACCAACCTAAACTGTGAAAGGGTATTGTGTGTTAAAAGAGCAAGGTTTGATCCTTGTTGCCAACTAGAGTCGAAGCCACACAAAATGTTTTATTGGCTAAAAAAAAAATCGTGAAAAGTAATTAAAAAATAGTAATGAAAATCTAAAAATATGTCACTAAAAAAGAGGATTTTATATTACTTATTCAATTTATCTTCCTGTTTAATTTTCATTAAGTAATTTACTTCTTTCTTTATTTTCATTTTTACTTATGGATTGATATCAAAACCATAATCATCTTAAGAAAGATAATAAAACATTCTTACATTTATCAAATGAGTATTAAAGATTGTTAGTGATATTAGAGAACTAATAATAAATTAAATCTTTTTTTATATTAAGTAAAATTTTTTATAACTTATTAACTTATATATAGAAAAAAAAATTAATAATACGTGTAAAAACGGTTCAAATTATGAATTGAATTGAATTGAACAGATGAAACTTTTTTTTTAAGTTTGAAAAAATTACAAAGTGAATGGTATAGTTAGGTTTGATTTAAAAAAAGAAAAAAGAAAGAAAGAAAGAAAATAAACTATAATATATAGTTCAATTCCATTTGAGTGATGAACAAAATTGCGCCCATGCCTAATTTTTGCCCATTTCTCTTTACTTTTGGAGAAAATTTTATTGGCTAAAAAAATGGAAATATTTCCATTGATTTTTCTCCATTTCCTCCATCTTCCACCTTCATTTTAATAGCCAAATATAATATTTTTATTAGCTTTTTTCCACTTCCATAGTTTTTCATATATTTCATCCATACCAAACACACACTTTATTTTTTCCCCTCTTTGTAAGAAATAATCAGCATAAAATGATTTCTTTAAAAAATCCTTTTTAATAATGATATGTTTTATCTCTCTCTCCAAAGGAGAAGAAAAAAAATATCCTATTTTTAAAACTTCAAGACACTTGTTCTTAGAGCTGCCTCATGCATCCACTCATATTCTATTATCTTTCACTTTCTCTTTTTTATTTTACTTTTCATTTTCTATCAATATTATGGTCTCTCCTTCAACTTCTCACCGCATCAAAGGCACAATGTGCACCATTTAACTTTGTTCTCTTGAGCACACTTCACCCTTCTTATCACTAGCCATCTCATTTATGTCATCTCTTCACTACCTCCATCTCCATCGTCATCAATGCACATGTTGTATGAATTATATTTTCAATTAGTATAGTTTTCTCTTCTCATATTTCTCTAATTAGAGTGTTGGATTTTTGTTCTCTTTATAAAACTTAAGTTATTGATATCCTAGACATGATTGTTTTGGTTTTGGTTTACAATCTCCGTTTCTTTAGTTTATTTTTCTTGTACCTTGTGACTCTATTATTATGTTTTCTAAATGAATTATTTCTTACTCTTAAAAAAAAAAACAAGTAATGTTTTATGTGTTTAATTATTTTGTGAAAATATATTGAGAAGACTTTTTCAATGTTTGTATCATGTAGTTTAAATAACTCCTAACTAGATAAATACTTTTGGCATAACACTAGCATTATATTATGTTAAACCTTTTGAATAGAAATAAGAGCATAAAATACAAACAATCTTTTTATATTCGTGATTATAATCTCTTAACTTACTTTTTTAATTTTTTAACTAAGTCTTATGGAGTGTTTTTTTTCTCTCCACATTGAAATCTATCATGTTTGCAATATGATTCATTAGTCAATTAAAGTGAAAATCAAGTTGACAAATTGACAACACATAAAATTATGCATTTTCCCAACTTGAATGCATCACTCATGTGTAATTGAATAAGGAAAAATTATCCAAATATTTATATTAATTACTTGTAAAGTAAACTAATAATGTATAAATGTGTAAAATTTTGAAAAGAATCAACTTTCAAAATAAAAAGATTATTTTTTACTTGATTTAGTGCAAATAGTATGATACGAAACCTCTGTGAATATGCTTGAGAACCCTTTTGGATATTATAAACCCTCACAGCAGTAACACAAAAACCCTCATAAACAATTTGATTCAATCCCTAAGATGGACTAGAGTTAGGTTTTTCTTAGTTGTTGATCATGAAATTATAATAAAAGGGTTTGTTCTAATGCAGAACACTCCACAAGAAAGGCGATTCTCTTTTGAATGTTCCTAAAGCATATATTCTACATAAGAACACAACGGAATATCAAAGTCTTTTTTATTTCAAAAATGATCCAAAAACTGTTCTAAAATGCGATCAAAAGGTTATTTATATGTCCCTCCCAAAAACCCTAATGAACAACAAGTCACAAACACAATTAAAAGAAAGCTAGAGGCTTTTATTTAAACACCAGCTAGCATTGAATTCAGCACTGGCAGCTTAGGCTGACAGCCTTTATTTCCCATGCCGACAGCTTAAGCCGGTGGCCTTTATCCACCAACACCGGCAACTTTCATTTCCAAAGCTGGTGGCCTTCAAGCTCTAATCTCCACTTTAACTTGTACCAAGTTGTATTGAACATGAGTTGCAATGGTTCCCAAGCTTTGGTATCCTTGAAGTTCTTGACTAAACATCTTCACCAAGCCTTGTAGATGAAACCTCAAAGCTTGTTGTATCTTTTTAGCTCGAGATCTTGTGATAGGTCCTTAAGGCATGCTAATCAAACTCGAAATCTCTTGGCTCGCATCCTTGCCTCCTTAATCCTCATGACTTGACATCTCCTGAACTTGGTCCATTAGTCTCTCCATAACATTCTCCCTCTCCTTAAAAGGATTTATCCTCAAATCAAAGGCATCTCCTGCATCAAAAGGACTCAAATCAGCAACGTTAAATGTAGTAGTCACATTATACTCACATGGCAAATCCACTTTGTATGCATTGTCATTAATCTTCTCAAGGATCTGAAATGGACCATCTCCCCTTAGGTTTAATTTAAACTTCCTTTGAAGGGGAAATCTCTCCTTTCAAAAATGCACCCACATCCATTCTCCTGATTGAAACACCATAGGTCATCTTCCCTTGTTCATATGATCAGCTACCTTAGCATTCTAGCTTTCAATCCGCTCCTTCACCTGCTTGTGTAATTTTCTCACAATATCTGCTTTAGAAGTTGCATTAACACTCAAAAAGTTATTAGGTGGTAATGGCAATAAGCCAATAGGAGTAAGTGGATTAAAACCATAAACAATTTCAAATGGAAAACAATAAGTAGTACTATGAATAGCCTTATTATAAGCAAACTCCACAAATGGTAAACAATCCTCCCATGTCCTAATGTTTTTCTTAATGACTGCCCTCAATAAAGTAATCAAAGTCCTATTAACCACATCAGTTTGTCTATCAATTTATGGGTGACAAGTGGTTGAAAACAATAGTTTTATTCCTAACTTTCCCTATAACACTCTTCAAAAGTAACTCATAAATTTAACATCTCTATCACTAACAATGCTTTTAGGTATGCCATGCAAGCGCACGACCTCGTTGAAGAATAAATTAGCAATTAACTTAACATCATTAGTTTTATGACAAGGAATAAAATGAGCCATTTTATTGAACTGATCAACCACAACATATATACTATCACTACCCTTCCTAATTCTAGGCAACCCAATCATAATGTCCATAGACAAATCAATCTAAGGTTCATCAGGAATAGGTAATGGTGTATATAATCTATGAGGTTTCAATCTAGACTTAGCCTCTCTACATGTAATGCAATGTACACACACTTTATGGACATCATATCTCATTCCAAGCCAGTAAAAATGATCACACAGCATATCATAGGTCTTATTTATCCCAAAATGCCCCATTAATTGACGCGAACCCTAGATATCGATCTAAGACCCAACGTTCAAGAAGGATTCAAACCCAAGAATCGAAAACGAAACGAAACCTGACCCCAATCGAACCCGTCGATTAGAACCTAAGCTATCTGGATTGATTTCTCCAACCGTTTAGGATGAAGAAATCGAAGGAAGTTCTATTGCAAGAACTAAAGAAGAGAGGATTCTCTCAAGGAAATTTTTACTCAATCTGATAAAACTGTCCTTTCAAATGACAACATAAGGTATTATATTCGAAAAAACACATAAGCTGGCGGCCTAAATTCATATATGGCCAGCTTTGAAATAATGGAAGAAAACAAAAAGACGTTCCACGAATATATAGGCCGACACTACGTCGGCTGTGCAGCTTCCAAGGCCGGCAGCCTTGAAATTTAGGCCGGCAGCCTTCCCTTTGCTGAAGGCTGTCGTTCCATTGTTGATGGCCACCGCTTCGTCCGTGCTTTGATATGTTATGTTTACTAGCTCGGGGCTTGAATTAGACTTGTGTCGACTTGCTTCTTGCTCTTGGACTTCCATAACTAATCCTTGCAAGGCTTCTCCCGCTCGCTTAACTCTAGCTCTTGTCATTGGACCTCCAATACCATGTAGCAGGTTATTAGACTTTGGCTCGAGAACTCTTGATGCTACTTGATCTCCATCATTCCCCCCTTCCTCGAAAATATTCCACCTCGAATCACCTACATCATACAGAGAAAGGTCAGAAACATTAAAGCTTGTGCTTACATTACCATAGTGACTTGGCAAGTCAATCTTGTAAGCGTTATCATTTATGCGCTCCAACACTTGAAATGGCCCATCTCCCCTGGGGTGCAACATAGATTTCCGCTGTTTAGCAAATCTCTCCTTTCTCAGATGTACCCACACCCAATCTCTTAGATGAAAAACAGTCTTCACACGACCCTTATTGGCCTGTCGAGCATAATGCTCATTTTTCTTCTCAATGTTGGCGCGAACCAGAGTATGCAATTCCCTTACAAACTCTGCCTTTTTCTTTCCATCAAGATCAACAAATTCGTTAACAGGCAAAGGCAAAATATCCAATGGTGTCAGAGGGTTAAAACCATACACTACCTCAAATGGAGAATAAGATGTAGTGAAAAGCACGGTCCTATTATATTCAAATTCTACATGTGGAAGACATTTCTCCCATTGTTTCAAATTCTCATGAATAATAGCACGCAACAAGGTTGAAAGAGTCCTATTGACTACTTCTGTCTGACCATCAATTTGAGCACGTGCAACAGTAGAGAACAACAATTTAGTGCCTAGCCTATTCCACAAAGTACGCCAAAAATGACCTAAAATTTTCACATCCCTATCACTCACAATGGATTTAGGCAAGCCATGTAACCGTACAATCTCCCTAAAGAACAAATCGGCAATATGTTGTGCATCCTTAGTTTTAGAACAGGCAATGAAGTGAGCCATCTTACTAAACCTATCAACAACAACAAATATGTTATCTTTGCCACTTTGAGATCGTGGTAACCCTAACACAAAATCCATAGAAATGTCAGTCCAGGGTTGATTAGGCACAGGCAATCGAATGTATTCTCCGTGGGGCATTACTCTGGATTTAGCCTGTCTACATGCAATGCACTTGTCACACACAGTTTGCACATTATGTTTCATTTTTGGCCAATAAAAATGTTCATACAAAATATCCAAAGTCTTTTTAACACCAAAGTGTCCCATTAAACCACCCCCATGTGTTTCCCTCACAAGCAATTCACGCATAGAGCTTTTAGGCACTCATAACTTATCTTTCTTAAACAAAAACCCATCATGCCTATAGAAATCAGAATATCCAGACTCAACACAAGTAACCCAAATTTGACCAAAATAAGCATCAGTCTCATATAACTCCTTAATGAGTTCAAACCCAAGCAATTTAGTTTGCAAAGAAGTCAAAAGTGAATACCTTCGAGAAAGTGCATCAACCACCACATTCTCTTTTCCTTGCTTGTATTTGATCACATATGGGAAGGTCTCAATGAACTCCATCCATTTCACATGCCTCCTATTCAACTTACCTTAAGTTTTCAGGAACTTCAAACTCTCATGATCAGAATGAATGATGAACTCCTTAGGCCATAAGTAATGTTGCCAAGTCTGCAAGGTCCTCACCAAAGCATATAGCTCCTTGTCATAGACTGGGTAGTTTAATGTAGCACCATTGAGCTTTTCGCTAAAATAAGCGATTGGCTTGGAATCCTGCATCAAAACACCACCAATACCTTTCCCGGAAGCATCGCATTCTATCTCAAAAACCTTCTCAAAATTAGGAAGAACAAGTAAGGGTGCATTAGTCAACTTACCTTTCAGAGCGTTAAAGGCCTTCTCATGTTCTTCAGTCCATCTGAACTCAGAATTCTTCTTAACAAGATCGTTTAAAGGAGCAGCTATAGAACTAAAGTCCCTAACAAATCTCCTGTAAAAGCTTGCTAATCCATGAAAGCTTCTGACCTCACTTGCATTCCTTGGTGTGGGCCACTCCCTAATCGCTTTCACCTTCTCCTCATCAACAGCAATCCCATTTGCACCTACAACAAACCCAAGAAAAAGAAAAACCACAGTTTCCATGCAAAAGGTGCACTTTTTCAAGTTGGCATATAACTTATTTTCTCTCAAAACAGCAAAAAGACATTGTAAATGCGTAACATGCTAATTTAACGTCTTGCTATAAACTGAGATGTCATCAAAGTACACAACAACAAATTTCCCATTAAAAGCACGAAGAACATGATTCATTATTGTCATAAATGTGCTAGGCGCATTTGTTAACCTGAAAGGCATTACCATCCACTCATAGAGACCGAATTTAGTTTTAAAAGCAGTTTTCCATTCATCCCCCTCTTTCATTCTAATCTGGTAATAGTCATTCCTTAAGTCAATTTTGGAAAACAGACAAGCACCATGCAATTCATCAAGCATATCATCAAGTCTAGGATTGGGATGTCTATACTTAACTGTGATCTTATTGATTGCTCGATAGTCGACACACATTCACCATGTTCCATCCTTCTTTGGAACCAAGATGACTGGAACTGAACATGGACTGAGGCTCTCTCTCACAAACCCCTTCTCTACCAGATCATCAACTTACCTCTAGATCTCTTTGGTTTCCTCTGGATTCGCCCAGTATGCTGGTCTATTTGGAATTGAAGAACCTGAAATAAAATCAATCTGATGTTCAATGCCTCTTAGTGGAGGCAATCTCCTTGGTACTTCTTCAGGAAATAAGTCAGCAAATTCCTACAAAAGAGAAACAACAACTGCAGGCAAAGAAGAGTTAAGATGGTCAGTGGAAAGATAAACATCCTTGTACATCAGTACAAGTAAATGTCGTTTTGCCCTCAAAGCACTGTTAATCTCACTTGCCTCTCCAATGCCACTCGTGTTTCCCTCTAATTCTTTCTTCTCACAACTCACCAGTGTGTTTTTGCCACTCTCTTTTACAGTCTCAATTTTCTTTCCTTGTTCACTCTTGTGTTTCCCTCTCTCTCTGAACTCTCTAGCAATTCTCATCTGATCCTCACTAGCCTCCCAAGGATTAAGGGGTGTCAAGACCAACTGTCTTTTGTTTAGAATAAAGGAATACCTATTATGATACCCATCGTGGGTGACCTTTTTATCAAACTGCCAAGGTCGTCCCAGTAATATGTGGCAAGCTTGCATAGGTACCACATCACACAATACCTCATCACGGTATTTCCCTATAGAGAAAGAGACAACTACTCTCTTGATCACTTTAACCTCCCCACATTCACTCAACTACTGCAACTTATAAGGCTGTTCATGCTTCTCAGTTTTCAGGTTCAGTTTATCAACCAATAATGTGCTAGCAACATTTGTACAACTACCACTATCAATAATCAAACTACACACCTTGTTATTCACATGGCATCTAGGATGAAAAATATGCTGTTGCTGCAGTTTATCACCCTCATCCTTAAGTTGAGTATTAAGAACCCGCCTGGTAACAAGCATGTCTCCCTTTACAGGCCCTTCTAAATCCACATCACTACAATCTTCCAGTGGGGGCATGTCATCATCTTCCCCTGAACTCACACTCTCCACATCACCACTCTCCAAAAGGATCATCGCCTTAGTGTTTGGACACTGCGATGCAATATGCCCAAATCCCTGGCACCTGAAACACTTAATATCACGCAATCTAGAAGTAGATTTGGTTTCAGTATTACCTTTCAAATAAGATGCCGGTGCCTTAGCCTTCTCTTCCTCCTTAGTTTTTGGTGGTGGTTTGTTATTCTTCCAATTCGACTTCCATGAAGAACTAAAAGTTGAATTATACCTGGAAGAACTTGAAACTGGGTGATACCTTGAAGTACTCTTTCCTTTTAGCTGCTTCTCAACCTCGATCGCCTTATGCAATAATTCCTCAATATTCACATAATGTTGTAGATCAACAATATCAGCGATCTCCCTATTCAATCCACCAATGAACCTAGCCATTGTAGCTTCATCATCCTCCTCCACCTTAGCTCTAATCATGGCTATTTCCATCTCCTTATAATAGTCCTCTACACTTTTGGACCCTTGTGTCAGACCCTGCAACTTCCTATGCAAATCCCTATAATAGTGATTAGGAATGAACCTCTTCTGCATAATAGTTTTCATTCCCCCCAAGTGCTAAGAGGTTCCTCTCCATACCGTCTCCTATTCCTAACTAGTTGATCCCACCATACACTTGCATAGTCAGTGAACTCAACTGTTGGCACTCAAAAATGTGATCAACCTTTCGCTCCCATTCCAAGTATAATTCTGAGTCATTCTTCCCTTGAAAGGAAGGTATTTTCATCTTTATGCTACCCAAGTTACTATCTCTTCTTTGGGTATTTTCTCTCCCCATCACGAAATTATACTCTCCTAATTCAGTGTCCTCTCCCTCTTCTATTCTCACTCCCCTCCTTGGAAGTCTCTCAAATCTTCGACCCATTGTAGTGCTACCCGTGGCCTCCCTACTTTGCTCCATCCTATCCATCCTTTGATGGACTGGCTCCAACTCAGCCCTCATCATTTTTCTCATCTCACCCAATAGCGCATGAAACAACAGCTTATTATCTCCTACTCCCTTCTCCCTGTCAGGTGAACTTTGGCCAAACATGTTTGCTGCAACAAAGATCGTTAGTAATAAAAAATATATCAAGGCCTCACAATTCACTCCTCACCAATTTACACTCAAAGATGTGTGTACACTCGTGTATCTCACAATTTGATTTTCCACGATAAAATTCTCACCACTCTACTCTCCTTTGCAAATCCTTACTCAAGAACTAACTCAATGAGTTTTTCTCCAAAATAAACCACTAGGATAAATTAACCAACAACTCAGAATTTCAACACGAAAATACGACGACTCAATGAATAACTACGATTGACCAATATGGAATATAGTGAATTTGATAGGAAACAATGAACTTGAACAATTAACAAACAAACTAAATATAAACTGGATTTTTTTTTTCTATACGAATTTTCTGTTCTTTTTTTTTTTTTTTGGTGAACTTTACTGACTAACTAATTCAAGACAATGGAATTGCCTTTGGGATTCGGCAATTGGAATTTCCCGTCGTCAAAACAGAATAGTAATTCCATGAACAGCAACAACAATTTTTTTTTTTTTTTACTACGACAGAAAATTTATGCAATCAATTAAAGAAAAATATTAACAAGGATAGAGATTACCCGATTCAATGAGCCTTGGCTCTGATACTAAATGACGCGAACCCTAGATATCGATCTAAGACCCAACGTTCAAGAAGGATTCAAACCCGAGAATCGAAAACGAAACGAAACATGTCCCCAATCGAACCCGTCGATTAGAACCTAAGCTATCTGGATTGATTTCTCCAAGCATTTAGGATGAAGAAATCGAAGGAAATTCTATTACAAGAACTAAAGAAGAGAGGATTCTCTCAAGGAAATTTTTACTCAATCTGATAAAAGTGTCCTTTCAAATGACAACATAAGGTATTATATTCGAAAAAACACATAAGCTGGCGGCCTAAATTCATATATGGCCGGCTTTGAAATAACGGAAGAAAACAAAAAGTCGTTCCACGAATATCTAGG
>JBBMOL010001374.1:0-40977 GCA_037954665.1 Laguncularia racemosa | reverse complement strand
AATTCTAATGAGGCTAGAACAAAGAAGAAGAAAAAGAATTCTAAACAAAAGAAAGGATGGATTCTCCAACAAAAAGGGATGCTTCCAAGGTTCACACAAGGGGTCTATTTATAGATCCAAAGAGGAGGGGGATGAGGTGGATCTGATGAGGATTTGAGTCAGCAAATTAATTAAGATATGATTTTGGAGAGATTCTTGCAATGGATATCCGGGGAGTAATGAAGGCCGGCTCAAGGCCGGTTTAAAGGCCGGCGGCTTTTCTTCTTTTTGAGGCCGGTTTAAAGGCCGGCTCAAGGCCGGCTCAAGGCCGGCGGCCTTGAATGTAGGCCGGCCCAAGGACGGCGGCCTTCAGTGCAATCCTTCGCTCACTTCTTAAATTTTGTGAAAAACTCCTCCAATTAACTTGTAATTTACTTTTGGGTCCTCAAAACCTGTATTTTCACAATAAATACCATTAAGTATCATTTCTTTATATTTTCTTATAATATTAAAATAAATTTAATATAAGTCCAAAAGAAAATATAAGTATAATGTGATCTTATCACCCAATGTTAAGGAGAGCATAAACTCTAGACTTCGTGTTGGTTACTAGAAGGCTGCATGTAAAATTGCTTTTCGTATTGTTGCTCATGCATAGCATATGATTAAGAACTTGCATGAATTGTTTATGCATGTGCAATATTGAGAATATTGAACTCCTATCTTACTAGGTAATTTAGCTCACATTACTATAGGTTGTATGACACAAGTCACAAGTACGTGAAACTTACCAAGAAAACTCAAAACAAAGGTAAGTAATTCCTATCGTGAAACTTTTGGGATAAGATGCAAGGTTGAGAGTTAGAAGGAGCTTCTTTTGTAGATTCATGTAAATAATATTAGATAGATATCTGTAAATATTTTAATTGGTTTATTGAAACCTTTAGTTTATATTATTATTATGAGACTTAGATGAGGCCTATTTTTGAGAAATAGTTTCAGAATATTCCAATGAATAAGGAATATTTGAAATGAATTAGTGGAATGCCAGACACATTCAATTTTGTAGATTATTGTATGTTTATAGGTTGAATGATCTTGTATTTGAGATGTTTTGTGGTTATTTATTAGGAGTTGAGTAATTGTAGCAAATTGTCAAGAATAGAGTACCTTATAGAACATGACAAGAACAAGCCTTAAATCAATATAGAATACTATATATAGGAACTTAGATTCTCTCTCATAATTTAGTCAAATAAGAGATCGCTTGCTACCACTTCAAGGTCGTGCCAAACATCCAGGTTAGCATAGGAGCCTTATTCATTCATTGGAGTAAAGAATGCGAGTCATTTGCTAAGGTCCTCATAGCTTGCATAACTAGGCACTATTCTCCATTAGTATGAGATAAGTTCGAGTGCCCCTCACTCATTATCTGTAATATGAAGATTTGGAAAAGAAAAAAAATGAAACATGGGTCCTCATATTCAAGTTTGTGCATGATAAAAAGTATTTTTATAAAGTAGGTAGCGAAACTATATTATTTACTCAACATAAAATGAACATTAAATTATCAACAAGACAACCTTTATGTGATCTAATATTATTAGTTTGGTCACTATTAAGATATGAAGGTTGAGATAGCAAAATTCCATCCAAATTCCCACTATTGTTAATTAAACAATATTATGTCTAAGGAAATTACACAAGGTATATGTTTTATGTTTCATCCATGATTTGATTGTTTAGCAGTATGCACTGTTTTAAGCTTTGATGTTCATGGAAAATTAATATTTCAATATCAACAAATTGACATTTCATTATATATGGAAGTGTTGTGTGGAAAGAAAAGAAAAATACAAATTAAGAGCATAAAATTATCATAATGAAGGTGTATTTGATTAATCAATTTCCTTTCTATTGATGTTGTTTCCACAGAGTATCATTTCATTGGTAATAATGTTCTCCCAATAAAATTGACTGAAAATATACATGAAAACCGAAATATAGTGTAGACTAGATTTGCGATTATAAATTTTGATAAATATTTTTACACAAGTTTCTCTACCATTGTCCAACAATTAATTCTTACTAAAGAACAAACTGATCAACATCAATAGCACATGAAGAAAGGAATCTTTAGTTGATTCCTTTCTTAATTGGCTTGGCGTGTTTTTACCCCCTAAATTTTTATATAAAGAACTATTCGTGCAGTTTTAATATCTACTGGTAACACTTAATTGACATATTTACAATGAACTTGATCTTTTATTGCTTTGAAATATTCCACTTAGGATACTAAATTTACTTGTAAAGCTATGCTCAATTATGACTTGCATTTTCGATGTGCTTGTGCATGGTCAATGAATTCGTCAGCAACATTTGATAGACCATGGTCAGTAGGTGTGCTTGTGCATGGCCCTCCACTCAACTAGTTATTACCGTATAAAAAAGTGATGAACAATAGCACGTGAAAAGACAGGTAAAATATTTCTCATACTTCTTTTCTTTTCCTTTTTTATTTTTTTTCCTTTCAAGCACACAATTATATTATATTTTGACAGAGGAGAAAATCGAATTATATTATATTGTGTTTTTTTTTTTGGTGTGGGGGGGGTGTGGCTATTGCACCACGTTGTGCAAATTGACAACAATGTAGCACGTCAAGTGGCAATCAAAGTTGATAATTAATATATATATATTGCAAATACGACTATTAAACGAAACTAATAAAAAGAAGAATAAACAAAAGGAAGCGTTTATAGGGCTGCGACTCTCTATACACACACGCCTGCCGGCGACCCGAAGGTACGTCGTCGGCCAGTATGGTGTCTGGTTTGCCGTTTCAACACGGGAATGAATTTGGCATGAGAATGAGTCGTTAGGGCGTGTTAAATTTGGATAAGATTTTTTTTTTTTTTTTAATTGTAGGTACTGATGACTACACTTCTTATAATAAGGATTTAGCAACTAAGGATAAGATAGAAATGATATAGAGTATTTTTACCATTACGATAATTAGGCGAAGATTGTCACTTGAGGTTTTAGACCATTGTTGTAAGTTTAATTATTGTAGGGGATTATAGTATTGAAAATATATTAGGATTTAGAGTATTTTAAATTGATGTATCAAAATCTCTTTAAAGAAGTATGGAGATTGTGTTAATACATTAAAGAATCTTATGTAGATTAGGACAATTTATTTTGATTTATGTAGTTTTCTATTTTATTTTATTTAGTTTCTTTATAATTCTTAGGTTTTTAGCTTATAAATACTTTATAGATAGTGTAACCATGGATTATTATTCAACTATTATCAATAATACTTGTTATTTTCTCTCATATTTAGGTATTCACACTTTGTTATGCATTAATATTACTTCCTCATATTTTGCAGTGTTATCGCTTCATGTTGCATCATGGAAAGAAAAATATATATGCTAAAAGTGAAATTATTATGCAATGAGGATGCATTTGATTTACTAGAAAAAGGAACTAAAAAAATGTGGAGCAAGAATTGTTAATATAAAATTTTATTTTTTTAAAAGGGAATAAAATTTTACAGACTTTTTGTGCATTTTCAACCTTAAAATTTTATATGCTTCTTATTCTTCGCATCTCTATTTTTCCAAGCATGACTCGTTGAAGGAGTAGAAATGCAAATGAAACAAAATTGTAATTATTCTGCATGTCCGTTGATAAAGTTTTTTCTTTCATTTAAATTTGACGCAGCGCGGAAAGCAAAACGAAACGAATCGAATGCGAATATGGATTGGTTTCACGCAACAAAGAAACACTTTTTGATGCAAATCTGGTTGCGCACAACCGGGAAAAAGGAGAAAATTCTCTCACGAAATGTATTTGATAATAAAACAAAACGTAACCCTAGTATATCTGACAGAAGGGTATTTATACTTCCTCGTAAAATGTCTAAAAGGGAAAAATCTAAGCGTACACGTGGAAATAAATAATAAAATACACGTCTATAACCTATCGCATACACGACCATGCCTCCAAGCCGTGTATGTTTCTGGGCAAGTGACAAGCCTAGTACACTGTCTCATACACGGCGTGTCTCTAAGCTGTGTATGACTCTGTGAAAGTTCCTGACCGAATATACGGCCGTGTCTAGGCTGTATATGGGAGCTGTGCATGCTTCTGTGGGATACCCTGATCGAATACATGACCGTTATACATGGCCGTGTATGGAAATCGTGTATGACTCTGTGAAAGTTCGTGACCGAATATACGGCCGTGTCCAGGCTGTGTATGGGAGCTGTGCATGCTTCTGTGGGATACCCTGATCGAATACATGGCCGTTATACATGGCCGTGTATGGAAACCGTGTATGTCTCTATGGAATATCTTGGTAAAACACACGGTCGTGCTTCTGCCGTGTGTAGAGGCCGTGTATAATTCTGTGAGTTCCTTCCAAACACTACATAGTCGTGGCACAAGCCGTGTGTCTGCCCATGCCTCGTGTGTCTCCATCATTCTCCCCCACTCTCATCCGGATATAAAGGCATATCATCGGAGTGAAAAGGTGATAGATCTGCAACATTAAAAGTGCAGGAGATATTCATATCTTCCGGGAGTTGTACAACATATGCGTTGTCATTTATCTTATGTACAAACTTCATAGGGTCCGTACTTTTTGGGTTGAATTTCCCCCAAATTTCCCTAAGGGAAAGCTTTTTTGGGGGTAAAACCTTTACCAAATGCCCACTGCAAAAAGCTTCTTTTTTTATGTTATTGCACCCCCCTTTGTATCGTGTATTGGCTTCTACTTTCGTTTAACTTCCACGTGGGCTTAGTTTGTTTCGCCATATTTTAGCCGCCCACCCCCCATATCCGGGTAATTGGAAAGCCCCACGATTTGTGGTGTCTTGGTGTATACCCCGGAAGGGCCTCCCAATATTCGGGGAGGGAAATTGTAAGCGAATTCAGCCTGAGCCAATGCTTGCCCCCATTTCCCCGGGTTCTCGCAGCAATGCTTTGATGGGGTTTCCAAGGGTCCTTTTTTTTTACCTCGATCTGCCATCGGTTTGGGGATGAGGGGACTATGAATTCAATGATGAATCAAAATATCCCAAAAGTCTTCAAAAATGTGGGAATTTGCAAAACCCCCCTGCAATAATGGCTTTGGGGGGACTCCATGCAACCCCCCTTCCCTTAAGAAACCCGAAATCCCGGCCTCATTTTCCCTGCGGGAAAGAAAGGCCCTTTGGAAAAACCTGAAACTAAAAAACAGGGGTCAGCACCTCGTTGGGTCGGGTAAACCTATAAAAAACCCCTCGTAGGTCCCCCTAGTTTTTTTGTGGTAGGGGAAAGGAGTATAAAGGTCCATTTTTGGGATTCCCCCTTTAAACCCTTTGGAAAATGTGCACCTTTCCCAAAACCCGAACACTTTCCTTTTAAAACCGGGCCAAAATATTTTTATTATACGGGGGTCTTATCTCTCCCAATTTTTCCCCATCCTTCACCATGTGATCTCGGATAAACTTTTTTTTTCCCAAAAGGGGAAATTTCGGAAAGCAAGGTTTTCCTTTTATAAAAAACCCCCCGTGGGTATGTTCGTGCGGTTCCCTATTGGTACACTTAATCCAAGTGTCCTTAAAGTCGCTTCTTTTCTAAAATTCCTTTTGTTTAAACCCCACAAAGCCCATTTTTGTAAGTAGGAATTCGCTCTTCTACTCGGGGGGCGCGATTTTTTTTCCCACCCCACTTTTGGGATAACCTAAAGGAAACCTCTGTAAAAATGAATCCATCTAGATGCATGTCCTTTTCTAATTTTGGGTCTGACCACTCAATTTTTTAAGGCCCCCCAATCCAAATAAAAATGAAATCTTTCCCCCAACCCAAAAGGCTCCCACATTTAAGGGCCCTCCCCCGGGTGAATCCTTTCATATGTGACCAAATCCCCTTTTCTTCGCACAATTTTTTTACTGAAAAGGTATTAGTTTCCTTTGTGAATACTGCCCAAAAACCCAACCACGGATGAAAACCACCCAAAATTTCTCAAAGTTGTGCTAGAAGGAGGCTCACAACTCTTTTCAAGTTCATGAAGCTCGATTTTAGATTTTCGCCCATTTGGGAATTTTTTCCTTTTTCAAGCTTCGGTCGGGGGGGAGAAAGTACTAAATGCCTAATGAATTTCTGTAGAAATGCGGCCGGGAAACTTTCAATTCTGAAACAGTTTAGGGAAAGGCCATTTCTAATTGCCTTTTCCCTTCTCATCATCCACCCCCCCTTCACTACCCACAAAACCCAAGGGAAAACGTGCCTTTACAAACGCACATTTTTTAAAATTAGTAACGCTTGTTCCCCTTTAGTGAGAAACACATTTTTAATGCCCGGTGTTGCGCTCAAAATTCAAATTGAGGGTTTCCCCCCGAACAGGATGTGGAAACATCTTGTCTACAATTCGAAAAATGCTTCATCCGGGACTTCCTATTGAAAAGGTCCCCTGTCCTCTCCTTGTTTTTAAATTTTTTTCTCGGCTCCCTTTAAATCCAACCAATATATACAGATTCGGGTGCTACTCATGGGTAGCTGCGTTTTTTCACAACCTCCCTTCCTATATGTTTCGCAACTGCCGCGTCTACTATTAGCTCAAAAAACTTCCCCATGATATACACCGTGTCAAAAAAAATGGTGCCCCTTTTACGTGATCTCTTTTTGCTTGGGGTGAGCATCGGGCCCCAAATTACATATGTTGGTTTTTGTGTTTCTTCCCCTTCCTCAAAATATTCTCCCTCCCCAGGGGCTCATAGTGATCTCCTATCACTTCCTTATAAAGGTTTTTGACGCTCTTCCTCGCTGGCATTCGTTTGCCCGATGCCCCGGGTTTGGTTGATGGGAAAAAATTTCCTTTATGGTTTTGACAAGGAATTTTCTGTCTTGGCTCCCTTTGCTCCATTGGCTTCTTCCTTCATTTTTCCCTTTCCCTCTGAACATGCCTTTATTTGGTTTATATGGTGTAGCCCTACTTTTCTCAAAACGGCCACTACCAACCCACAGCTTCGCCTAATATCCTTTGTCCCCCTCCATATCTACTCCCTTGTTCCTGCAACAAAATTTTTGTCGGGAGCAAGTTTTTTGTTTCTAAAAGTCTTGTCTTTAATTTGGATTTTTCGTCCTTTACAACCTTGCAATTGTGATTTTGCTCTCCCTAAAAATATTCCGCCCGTCCCTCAAAACTCCGCCGTTTACTCAGCACGGGAGCGTTGTCCCTGGCGGCCGCTGATATTTTTGGAACAAAAATTACTCAAATCCGGCAGGAGGAAATCATTTTGAAAATGCTTCATGGATACCATATCTCCCGGGTTTTTTCCTTCCCTTGCCTCCTTTTTGTAGCCTCTCTCCATGCTGAGGTGCACTCTTAAACCCTGCACCCACTATTTTACACGACGGTCCTGGGGAAATTTTCAGAATCGAAGAATGCCCATTTCCGAAGCCAATCAAGGAAGCCTTCAATGTTGGGGCTGCCACGAACCAGGGATGTCAACCTTAAAACGATAGTCCCCCCCCACCCCCTTGATCTTTGCCCCCCGGGTTCCCCCTGTAATCACCTTCTCTGGGGGGGTTTTCCAGATGAGTCATCCGATGACCCCCCCTCTCCCCACCACCCCCTTACCGTACCCTACTCCGTACATGTCATCATTTTCTTCACTGGACTCCTCACTCTCCACACGTCCCCACCTGTTCTCAACACAGGTCGGATCACGCGCCCCCTAAATTCCTCCCCGTACAGGGTGGATTTTCCCAGCCCCTCCAACCTTTTGGGTTTTACCACAGAGACAAAAAGCTTTTCGTCATAAAGGGCCCCGTTCCTATGCCCGATTTTCGTGCATTGCGTTGAACTCTGCCCTTGGAACCCATTGATATTTCCCTTGAAACCTTGCCTCTTAAAACAAGTAAAGAACCACGTTTCATCGCTTGATGATTTGACATCCCACAAGAAATAGCCTGCTCTGTCCCAAAAAGGCAGCGCGGAATAAAAACAAAATGAATCGTTTGGATTGGTTTCACGAACAAAGAAAACTCTTTGATGAAAATTGGGGGGGGCCCCAAAACCCAAAAAAGGGGAGAAAATTCTCTCACAAAATGTTTTTTTATAATAAAAAAAAAATAACCCTAGCATATCTAAACAAAAGGGTATTTATACTTCCCCGAAAATTTCAAAAAGGGGAAAATCTAAGGTACACGTAAAAATTTAAAAATAAAAATACACGTCTATAACCTGTCACATACCAGCCTTACCCCCATGCCGTGTATGTTTCTGGGCAAGTGAACCCCTAGTCCCGGGTCCATCACGACAGTGTCTCAGCCGGTATGACTTGTGAAATTTTCCTGACCGAAACACGCCCGTTCCGGGCCTTATGGGGCCATCTGTGGAAAAACCTAATAAATACCGGCCTGTATGGAAACCGTGTATGTTCTGTAAAATTATCCTGGTAAAATAAGGGTTGTGTTTCGCCCGTGTGTAGAGGCCGTGTAACTTCTGGGGTTTCCCCTTGAAAACTACAGGCCGGGGCCAACCCGTGGTCTGCCCATGCCTCGGGGTTTTCCCATCAAAATAAAAACATATCTTTAAACCCCAAAACCATAGAGAAATTTCAGTATAGAAACACAAAATTTTTTTGGGGCTTAAAAATTTTTGGGGTTTTTTATTTAATAACATATGAATCACTGCAAAAATACGTACAAACACAGACAAATTTTGTCACTTATGTCATTGAATTTGGATTACTTTTATTTGTTTAGGTAAGCCTTAGTTCTAAGGCTTTGCAACTTCACTGCATATGCACAGCTGGGAAAAACCCCTTGTTCTAAAATTTAAGGAATATCTATACGAAAATTTGGGGGGGACTAAGATAGTTGCCACACTACAATAGAATTTTTTCCCCCAAATGTTTATATGAGAGAAAAAAAGGACATTAGATTAGTATCAAACTCCAATCGGATATAGAAAACCCCCTTTTTACTGTGTAAACTCTATCTATTTCCCATCAAAATAGAAAAAGGGGAACGATTGTTTTTTTATACAAAAGCCATCACCCCTCTCCATCTCTATACCAACAACTATTTTTTAAGGTTTGCTTTTTTTTCTTCTTGTTTTTTTCTTCATCTTTTTTTTTTCAAGTCATTAGGCTTGTTCATTTTAGGATTTTAGATTTTGCCCCACACCCATTTTTTTCCATGAATTGATGATTAGTATAAAATTGTTCAAAAAGGGGAATTAGGGGTTTTGGGGATAAAGGAATCTTATCATAGGGACTATTAGTTTGCTTTTGTTGTTGGGGGATAAATTTTTGGGGGGGGGGGTTTTTTTTTTCTACATATTTATTACAAACCAAAATGTGATCGCTTATCCCCCTGCTCATACTATATTGTGCCCCTCGAGGTGGGGGGTGGAAGGGGGCCAAAGCCAATAGATATTGTACACCTGCTTAACTATTAATTTTTAAAAAAAATAAATTTG
Organism: Laguncularia racemosa; assembly: GCA_037954665.1. Taxonomy (NCBI): domain Eukaryota; kingdom Viridiplantae; phylum Streptophyta; class Magnoliopsida; order Myrtales; family Combretaceae; genus Laguncularia; species Laguncularia racemosa. The sequence goes on along the minus strand of JBBMOL010001374.1, from coordinate 31,517 downwards.
ACTTAAAATATTTATACCCAAAAAAACAATTGAACAGTAGGTTGAAATTTTTCTTTGTTGTGAAAAAAATTTCACCATCGTTACCACACAAAGGTTTTATCAATAGAGATGTAGCAAAAAAAATACTCAATTGAATGAATGTAGGCGAATTTTGAAAATTTGTTTTGCAATGCATGGCATGATGTAGAAATGGCAAGGAAAGCGAACCAATTCTCCTAAAAGAAAAATTTTGAGAGTAAAAAAGTTTTTTATTAAACCTATTATATTTTAGCTAGTTGTGTGAGGGAATCAATGATGATCATGGAAGATGGTTAATTTATTGTGTTATGTTCTACCCATTGAAAAAAAACTTTTTTTTAAAATAGTTTCAGTTTTTATTTTTTTTTTTTTTTGGGTAAAATCGGTTTGTAGTTAACTTCTTTAAGCCCCAAATTCTACTCTGTCTTGATTTTTTTTTTTTTCATCATAAATTTTTGGGTTGCCTTAAAAATGGGTAGCTACTTGTGGGGTTAATGGCCAAATTTTATTTTTTTATTTTATTCTGTTAAATGGTCAAGAAACAATTCATTAAACAATCAAAATTTACACTTCCAATCTTTTAAAAAAATAAAAAAAATGAAAAAAAAAAATACTTTTAAGATTCTAGTAACCATTTTTATCCTAAAAAAGTAAAAATGAATGAAAATTTTAGAAAAAAATAAATCTAAAAATTAAAAAAAATAAAACACATAAAAAGGGGTTTACCATTTTTTCTAATTTTTGTATTTAAATTTTATGATGGGAAAAATAGTAAATTACTAGTAAAATAACTTTAAGTACACAAATAAAAAAAGAAGAAAAATATCTAGTACAAAGAATTCCCTTATTAAGGTTCGTATCTGATTTGTTAAACTGCTTGGGTAAAAAATTGCAAAAAAGAATGTTTTTAGTATGCTGTAAGGGTATGGGCCGGGTGACATAGCGTTATTTCAGAATCCAAATATCCAAAATCAAAAGACAAATATTATTGTTTTTAAATTACCCCAACTTTGTGAAATTGACAACAATAGGGCCGTAAAAGTGGCAATTCTTCAAATCAGAATTTTAAAACAAAACTAAAAAAAAGAGGAATAAACAAAAGAGGTTTTTGGGGCGGGACTCTTAAAACCTCAATCTTGGGGGGTTCCCCAAGGGGCCAGTGTCGGCTACTGTGGTAAGAGTCTTTCCGATGTCAGCTACGACAAAAATGGACAACCTATCAAAAGGGGTCCAAAAAGTATAAATTAAATTTTTATTTTCTCTTCATATTTGGATTCAAGTATTATTATTATTTCCCTCATATTTTGCAGAGTTATTCCCCACTTTGCATCATGAAAAAAACAATGTATATACCTAGCAATGTGGATGCTTAGATTTATAGAAAAAAAAGTAAAAAAAATGGGGGCAAGAATTGGTAATATAAACTTTTCTTTTGTTAAAATACTATAAAAGTCTCAAAATTTTTTAAAAATATAACTTTAAGTAAGGATAAATTGTAATTTTATTAAAAATCCCCTCAATACTTTTAAAATTTGGGGAAATTTTGTGGGGGGGACCTCAAGGAAAACTTTTTATTTCCCAATCCTTTTTTTGAAGTGAGTTTCCAATGTCTTTTTATGACCACTTGAAAAAGGCATACAAGTGTAAAAAAGCTCAGGTACTTCTAAAATGCTAATAATTTTGGTACTTCTATTGATCTATGCCAGCCTATGATCCTTTTTATTATTGTGGGGCTATCAATTTCTGTGATAGATGTTGCATGGAACCATGGCGAGAATTTGGGCAAACTTCATAGACAATTATCCAAATGATTTTCTAACTTTTTTTTAAATATGCTTTATCTTTAAGGCTATGGGTGTTGGCTTTTACTTGCGCTAAAATGTCCCTAAAATGATAGGTATCTTAAATTTTCTTAGTACACATCATCTGGATCAATTCTATTCAACTTTTTGATAAAAACCCCTTCGCAATCACAAAAGGGTGAATTGCCTAGTTTTAAAAAATTTAAAAAAAACTGTGTGCAAAAAGAGGGTGAGCAGGAGAATTTCCTGTTTTCCTCCCCTCCCTATGCTTCACTTAAATTGACATAAAATGATCAATACCATATGCGTAAAATGGGTCGGGGGTTGCTGGGAATCTATGTTTTCTTTAAAAAATAGTGTAGGTAGATACATACATTTCATTCAATTAATCTTAATTTTTTTACTAACCAATTTATGGGAACTTGTCCACATTTTTTTTTCTTAAAAATTTGATTTATACACTAAATTTTAAAAATGTCTAAGGAAAGTGGTTAAAACGGTTGCGGGTAAACCCTAATTAGTATAAACCACCCTTCAGCTTTGTCTGTAATCAATGAAGGTTGCATCTATCTTTAATCATAAAATTCTTGCAGAGATTTTTAATTATTAAAACTTTTGGGTTTTTAATTCGGGGGATAGCCACTGTCTTAATTTTTTTTTAAAATTTATTCGAGCAAAATTTTGACAGTTCGATATTAGAGTTGGTAAAAGTCAAGGTATTGGCATGCATTTTTGATAAGTGTGGGGACTCTTGCTTTCCCCCTTAAAAATAGTTTGGAAATTCTTTGCTTGCTTTCTTTTGCATTCTTTTCCCAAATATTTTCTTTGTGTTTGAAGTGGCAAATTTGTTTGTGTTGACAAAATGTTTTTTTGGTGGATCTTGCAATGATTTTTTATCTATTATATTTCATGTACTCTCTCCCCCTTCTTTCTCTTTTTTATAAAAGAAAAGATAAAAATTTGTAAGTGTGTTACTTAAAGGTTACATATGTGTGATGTAATAAAAAATGCATAGGATTTTTTTTTCACTATGATGATAACGAAAGCAGTGATGAGAAAAATTTTATGTGCAGATAGGTCTTTAGATAAGTTCATTTAATTTTTAAGTTTAAAATTAAATGAATTTTGAAGTGTTAATTTATTTAGATTGTTTTTTGGGTTTCCGTTAAGGATAAAAAATAAAAATTTTTAATGTGAAGGAATGTTTTTGGGTTCATTTGATGTTATTATGTGAGAAATATATTTTGAAGATGTTTAAAATATTTTAGTATATTTAATTATGCATAAAAAAAAACAATAGTTATATGTTGCAATATGAGGTTTTGAAAGAAATGAATTCTATGTCACTACAATTTTCATTTAAACATTGTAAATTTAGTAATATAAAATTTCTTTTATTTTTAAAAGGAAAGAAATGTATTTTGTTTAAATTGGGAATTTTTAAAAAACACTTAATGGTTTAATTAAAACAACTTTTTTAAACTATAAACAATTAAAAATGGGGAAAAAGTCTTTTTTTTTTTATTTAAACAAATGTCAGTTCAGGCTTACTGTATCACGCTGTGAAAATGGACAACAATATGGCACGTAAAGTGGAAAATATTCAAATCGAATTTTAAAAACAAAACTAAAAAAGGGGAATAAACAAAAGAGACCCTTTTGGGGGGACTCTCTACAATCTCATTTTTGCTGGTGACCCGGGGGGTCAGCCGTGGGTACTAGTGGCTAAATCTTTCCACGAGTTGTGGGCTAGACAAAAATGGACAGCCTATCATAACGTGGTCCAAAAAGTTACGAAGTTACTTCAGGGACCGGATGGGCAAAAAATTTTTCAGGGACCCCAATTACTAAATTTTGTAGTTGTTTTAAAAAGGGGATCAATTTTTCCCTTATCTTGTCTTCTTCATTGTCATAAATGGCTGCAAAGACAAGCCCTTTAAAAGAAGTCTTTTCAAAAAAAAAAAAACCCCTTTTCATCTCAGATTTTCCCTCCACGTGCTTTTCCCGCTTTTTTCATACAAAAAAAATCGATTAAATATAATTCGAAGAGCAAATAACCGGGGCATATATTTTTTTCACTTCGATCATCGATTTTTTTTTTTTGAAAATGTTGTAAAAGCGCTGATTAAAGGTTAAAACCCATTTGATGGGAATATTGGATAGAATGGTTCAAATCTTTCTCCCCACAGTTGATAATTTGTAGTTATTAAAAAAAAAAAAAAAAAGAAAATCTCATCTTTAAAAATTCAAAACCATAAATTTAAAAGTTTGAACGATGTGTTATAATATTTTTTAAAGGCCCCCAAAGGGTTTCCATGAAAATTTTGTCTTTAGTATCAAACAACATATTTAAATTTCCCACTAGTGAATAAATAAAATCGAAAAAAAAACAAAAATAAACTAAATATTCAACCCCAATATTTTGATAGTGCAGCTATTTTTTAAACTGACAATAATAACCTGATACTAATATAAAAGATAAAATCCAATATGAATAAAGATAAAAATAATAAAAAATTAAATTATTTGATTTCTTTTAAATTTAAATTTTATGTATTGGGCCATTGTAAAAAAGGCAGTTGCCTTTGCTTCATGCAATTTTTTTGCAATTGCTTTTTTTATCTCAATCCCTACTCTATAATAAAAAAAATTTTGTCTTAGTATTTAAAAAAAGGTATGAATTTGATCAATTTTTTGATTGTTTAGCAATTATTATTTTCAAGTTTTGATCATCAGGGGAATTAATATTTAAATTTAACAAATGTTCTTTTATAAGTATATCAAAGTGTGAGGGGAATGATGTGAAGATTGGGACTAAAAAATTAGGGGGAAAAAATTGATTATCAAAAGTCAACAATCAAAAAAATAAAAAACTTTAGGGAAAGGCAATTGAATTGTTGGAAGCAAGTTTTCTTTTGGAAATAGAGTTAATTAGGTTTTAAAGGGGGTTGGAAACTATAAAAAATGATCAAAAAGAGTTGAACCCACTTTTTCTAGAAGGAGGTTTATTTTTGGGAAGCTCAATTTAAAAGGGTTTTAATTTTTACTTATAAAACCCATGGACTATAATATATCAAAAAAAATAAATTTTGGGGCTATTTTAAAGGTTTGAAGTAAATAGATTTATTGTTTGGGGTTTATTTTTTATGTCAACTTCATGCATTTTCTTTACGTATTAAATAATTGAGCAAGATTATAAATTTTTTTTAAATTGTAAATTTTATTTGGGGACATAAACGATTAGGATTGCTTTTTATAAAAAAATTTTGACTATCAAAAGCTTTAAAAAACAGGCAATAAGAAGATTTGGGGGGAAATTAAAATTTGGGAAAGTTGAAAGAAGAACCATTTGGAAACATGTAGTCTGTTTAAACAAATTGGAAGTTTTTGGAACCTTTTGGGAGAATTTGAAGTTTAAAAAAAAGGGGCCCTTTTATTTTGGGAAAATCTTGACTTTAAAACGTAAAAATTTTTTGTTTAAAAAAAGGTTTATAAAACTTTAATAATTTAACAAAGGTGATTTTTTTTTGAAGTTGAAGCAAATTGCATTGTATTTGAGTCTTTTCCAACATCAAATTTGAGCATTTTCATTTTGTGAAAGTACATTAAAAAACCTTTCTGTTTTAAGGAAAATTTTTTTTGATTTATTAGTTTTCTATTTTATTTTTTTTTTAGGTTCTTCTAAGTTTTTGGGTTTTTTAGCAATAAATCTTTAAGATAGTGATTTGAGGATTTTTTTAAACAAAATCAATAAATTTCTTTTTCTCTTCATTTTTAGGTACTCAACTTAAAGTTGCATCATCATCACTTCCTTATATTTGTTGTGTATCACTTCATGCATTGCATCAAAAAAAGAAAAATGTAATCCCAAAAAACAAAAAATTATATGCAATGGGGTCTTTGATTTTTAAAAAAAAGCAAGTAAAAAATGGGGGCTAAAATTTTGGGAATATAAACTTTTCTTTTGTTAAAAATACCAAAAAGTCTCAAAAATTTTTAGAAGTAGCTTTTTGGGAAGGATAAATTTGTAATTTTATTGAAGTCCCTTCAATGTTTTTTTTCAAATTTAAAAAAGATTTGTTTTGGGGGCCTTAAGAAAACTTTTTACACTACATCCACTTACCCCTTTTCCCTCTTTTGTTTTAAAATAAGGAAATGAAATTTTTTTCCCTTCAAATTTCACTCATTTTCGTTCATTTCCTCTCAAAATAGAAATTTTCTTTTTTTTAATATCATAAAGGGGTTTGGTTTTTTCCCCAATTATAAATTTTGAATTAAAACCCATCATTTGTATTTAATTGATGAAAATATCTAATAAAGTCCATAGACACAACCCCTTAAGGGAAGGTTTCGATATTGGTTTAAATGAAGGTTTAAAAAAAGGGGCTCATCCCCATGAGAAATTTATTTATGGGAAAATTTTTTCCATTATCAACTCAAATTCTACAAAAATTAGTAGTAAATTTTTCTTAAAAATAAAACATCATAATTTTTATTGTTTAATACATATTTTGTGATTTTTATTTACTATTCTTTAAAAATCTTTTTTTTATTCTTAGTCTCAAAATTTTATGTATGCTTTGAACTTACTTTAAAATTTTATCCATTTGATAAGTTTTAGTTCTAAGGCTTTCTAACTTCACCAGCTATCATAATGGTCTTCAATCGCCGGTTTGCACTTTAAGTGAACTATCCCGCGGTTTTCTTTTTTATTTATGTAGGCCCCATGAAAATCTATAAACTGGTTTTAGCGAATTTATTCACCATGAAAAAGAACCGAAAGTTTTGCTGGAATGCAAAAACAAATATTATAGAAAAAAAAATACAAAACAAAATTTTTGGGCAGATTGTTCAAAGAAGACCCTTTTCACCAAAAATTTTGAAACCCTTTTGGGCTCTTGCTCTAGCGATGGTCTTGTGGGGTTTTCATTTCTATCTAAGGGATCTCAACACCAATTAAAAAGAACACATTTTCATTGATTCTTTCCAATTTAAATAGTGTGAACAATTTAAAGAAAAAATCCCCAAATGCATGAAAACAAGGACCAACAACCCTAAATGGCATGAACCAAATTAAAAGTACTATAAGTAAAATTCCCAATGCGATTAAAAAAAAAAGGGAAAATTAAATTCTAATCTTGAAATTGGCGTGAAAACTAGAAAAACAAAAACCTTTAAATTTTAGGGTAAAAGGCAAAAAAAGCCAACCAATTATAATTAGATATTACTCACTAGAATATCGGATGAAATTTAAAGAAAATCTTGAAAACTCACAAAAATTTCCCCCCAACCCCAATCCCAAAATTTCAAAATGAAATTGATAAGAGAAAGGGACGTAAAGGGGAGCCCCCCACGGCAACAAAATTTTAGTGTGAATTTTCAAAATCCCTTTTTTCCCTATTTGCTAGTTTTTTATACTTGCTCAAAATAAGGCAAATTTAACAAAAAAAATTACAAGAAAAAAAACAACAAGTGTAGCGGTTTACCCCAAAGAAAATTACAAGAAAACCCTATAAGAAACCAGTTTCTTCATTTCCCAGGGAACATTATTGGCCCGGTTTTTTCCTTGTTCTATGTAAATCCATAATGACCCACAATGACATTAGTGAATTACCCCCATCCTCTAAACCCGACAATGTATTGCAAAAATGAAAAAACAATTATTATGAATAAATAAACAAAACATGGGGATGTTTAAATCATTATTTAAAGGGTTTCCCTGCTGGATCTAGAGGTTTGTTTTCCCTCATCTTTCGGGCCTTTGAAAGTTTTGCCCTAAATTAAAGGGGGTTTTTTTTTTGAAAAACACCGGTTTTTAGTGTGTTATTACTTGAAGTCTTGAAGCTTTAATTTTTTGATCTTTTTTTGAATGTGAAAACTTTAGATGGGACATAAGAGTCAAGATAACCCCGCACCTCTTTTTGAGAAATGGTTCAAAATCCGACAAGATCTATCATTAGGGCAAGAAAAAAAATTATTTTGAATTTTTGGCAAAAGGGGCCCTTTTTGGAAAATTGACCCTGGAATTATTCTTTTACTAACCTTTTTTATTTATTCATGTATTAAATTTTCCCAACAAGAATACGTACATTTTTAAAAGGGCGATGGACAAACCCACTCAGACTCAGCTTGTGGGTTACCAGGGACCGACTTGAACTAGTGATGGTTGGGTCAAGAATCCTATGGAAGAGCCCGCAGATGAAGATTTTTTTTTTTTTTTAATTTTATTTGGACTACTTTATTTTTTATTTTTTTGGACATTTTCATTTTGATTGAAATTCCTTTTAAACCGGTCACCTTAAAAGTGGGGCAAAGTTGTAATTTTTGTCCATTTTCTAACCAAAGGGGGACAATATAATTTTGTTATAGTAGGGTTTGAGGGGCCCAAATTTTGCAGATTATACAAAAACACTTCACGAAGGGGAAATTGGGGTTCCCCTAGTTCATTTCTCTCATCAATTTCAACCAAAAAAATTGGGAAATTGTAGCAAGTGAACAAGGGGAAATTGTGAGTTTATCAATTTCTTTCATTGTTTTTTCATTTCATCCTTTGTGAGTCTATCTAGGGTTAATTTGGAGTTTTTTGGAAAACTTGTGATCGCAATTTTTGAACAATTATCATTTTAAGATTGATTGTTCTTTAGTATTTGAAATAATATCATTTCATTGTTGGTTGAAATTTGGAAATTTAAAGGAAATTGATGTCACGGTTTTGATAATCCATTTTGATTTTAATTCATGGGATTTAATTTTTTGTTGTTATATGGGGAAGATTACATATTGGATTGCAATTTCATCATTTGACTTTGTTTTTCATAAAATTTCCCCAAAAGGGGGGTTTACGTAAAAATTTTTAACCAAATTGGGGCCGATTTGTAATATAGTTTTGATTTTTTTTCTTTGATTCATTTGATTTTGCTTGGAATTTATTTTGGCACTCATTTTGGTTTTAAGAATCTCAATTTGGTTAGATTGATTACATCCTAATTGAAGAATTTGGGTTTCATTCATTAAAAAAGACGCCCTTGTTTATGAGATTAAGATTAGTTTGATTGACATTGTTTGTTTGTCTTTTAAATTGGTTTTTTTATGTGCTTAACCTTGGTTTTTTGGAACATCATCTTTGTATCAGTGCTTTAAGGAAGGGGTTTAAATGTTGGTTTGGGTTTTGATCATCACGTCAATTTTAAATTTCTTCAATTGGAACCCAAATTGTCTTGTGAATTTTTTGTGAAATTGTCTTGATTAAGAATTGAATTGGCTGCTTGTTGAGTCGAATTGAAGGGTTTGTTGTAGCTTTTTATGGTTGATCATTTTGTGGAAAGGGAAGAAGTAGATTGTTGGGTTAACCCAATTTTTTTAACTTTAAATTTACCCATTTATACCATTTGATTAGTTTTTGTTTGAAAAAGGTGGGGTGTTTTTGTGAATCCTTTGTGCAATTTAAATTGGGGGAAAAATTTTCCATATTTGATTTTTGTGGATAGTAGGGAAACATTTAATTCAAAAATACAATTAAGTTAAGGGTTTTAAAGAGTGGGTTTGAATTTGAAAAAGGGGGTTTTTACCAATTGTGGAAGGGTTGATTGTGGTGGTTTGATTTCAAATTTAAAATTTTGGATTTGGGGGGGATCCGGTTTGAAAATTGTTGGGGAGAAATTCAAGGGGAAAGGGTTTGGTGTGTGCATGTTTTAAAAGGGTTTTGTGGTAGAGTTGTTTTGTAAAATTTGTGAAATATGTATGGTCGTGTTTTGTTGTAGTTTATTGAAGGAATTGTAAAGGGTTGGTTTGGTTTGGGGAGGGAAGAGTGTGTTTTTTTTGGTTTATTTGTGATAGTTGGAAAATGGAAAATTAAAAAAAAAAAAAAAAAGGCAAATGGAGGTTGAGATTTCGGAAATTTAGTTTTAATTTGAAAGCAAAGAAGAGGAATGGAGTGTTATGATTTTGGAATTGTGGTTGTCTTTTACCTTTCCTATTTGAAGGGTGTGGAAAAAGGAAATTATTTCAAATTGAAACACCACTTTTAAATTGAAAAAGTTATTGTGGATATTGATAAAATTATTTGGAATTTTTAATTGCTTCTTCTATTTGTAGAAGAGGGCATTTTAAAATAGATTTGGGAAATTTGTTGTTGCCTTGTTTTAAAAAGGCATTGAAGTGAGTTTTGTGATGGGTAATTGGAGTTGTATTGTGAAGGGATTGCAATTTAAGTAAGTTGGGTGAAGTGTGCCCATAAATAAATTGTTAATTGTGGTGATAGTGTGGAGGATGGTAAGTAAGGGGAAATTTCCCCTTTGTGAATTTTTGCACTTTTTGTAGTGTAAAGGGGTTCACTTGTGGTTATTTTGAAAGGGGAAATCAAAGGGAAGAAAAGAAGGTTGGTTTGTGGAATTTAAAATTAAAAAAAAAACATTAAATTGTAAAAAAAATTGAACTAGTTATTAGCACTTGTTGTTGAATTTAATTCATCTCTTAAAAAAGTTGGGTATTATTTTTGGCTTGGTTGTGACTTGAAATTGGAAGGTGAAGATAATTTTAGTATTTTTGGATTTGGAAAAACAGTCTATGAAAGTTTCATTTGCAATGTATTGCGTTGACATTTAAATAATTTAACTAAAGAAAACGAACAAAGGGGAAAAATTGTTCCCTACTTTGTAAAATACAAGGAAAAAATTTTTGTGTCCTTATAATTGAGGTGGTAGTTGTACCAATGGGTAGCTATCGTTGCTCGAACTAAAAAATTTTTACTACTCCACTCATGAACCGTATACATTGCAAGCGTAATGTTGGGGGGGTTTTATGTGACCCACAAAGTTAGGGTACCATTCAAAGTAAGGGATAATACTTTAATGAGATTTAATGTGACATTTTCCCATTGGGACATCCCCTATATTGCTTGGCAAGATTGGGTTTTATGATAGGGGGTTTTACAAGATGGCTTCAGGGGAAAACTTATGATTTTAGAAGGGGGAAAATAATGATTCGAATCTGATGTCGCCCTTTAGAGGTTTTAAAGGGTTTAGCAACAAATCAGTAGACCATCAGTGGGGCCCCGAGCAGTTGAGCCCCAAACCCTTTAGAGCACAAAAATTTTTCAGACAAGGTGTGTCAAAAATTTAGAAGATCCCGTGACTAGTCAGATGACAGTTCTAGGGAGAAACGTTTAGGGGCATTTATTTTCCTTTTAGAGATACTAGAGGTTTACGAGCAAATTTAGTAAACCCTTAGGGATTTGAGGATCAAGTCAAGAGTCTATCATCAGAGGCCAGAATTTTAGAGAAGTTGTGTTTTACCTTCAGAGGTTTAGAGGGCAAGAATTGGGCCAACCATTAGAAGACCAAAAGGTTAGCAATATATAATGGTTAGAAAAAAAAGAAACAAAAAACAAAAAGAATGGGTTGAACGGGAGACATTAGTTTAAAAGAGTCCTTATTTATGTACAAATAGATAAAACCCGGAAAAAGGGGGGAAAAACAATCCTTACTGTGGTTTTTAATATTGGGATTTTATAAGATATTCTCCAGATGGGTTGCTAGGGGAAAACAAAGTCTCATTGCATTTGATTTTTTGTTTTTAGGAAAAATCTTTTTGAGGCCAGGAGATGATAGGATTCAAAATTTGACAAGACCCTTTATTAGGGCAAAAACTAAAAAGGGTTTCAATCTTAGCGTGAGGGCCCATTTTGAAAACCGACCTGGAAATTTTCGTTTTCTAACTTCTTTTATTTATTTATGTATTTTTTATTTAACATGGAATATTTCTGCTTTACAAGGGGAAGACAAAATCACTTGACTTGCTTGTAGGGTTTTTAGGGGCCCACCTGAACCGCGATGAGGGTTTGGCCGACGAATCCTATAGAAGGCTGCATGATGAAAAATTTTCTTTTATTTTATAATTTTTATTTAGCTTTTTTAGTTGTATTTTCTTTTGGGAAAATTTCATTTTTATTTAATTTCCATTTAGGACCCCCACCTTAAAAAATGTATAGTTTTAAATTTTTGTCATTTTCAACCCTAAGGGTGGGAAGTATAAATACTTGCTTTTAGGGGGGAGGAGGGCATTTTTTGGATTATACACAAGCACTTCAGTGGGAATTAAGGTTCATCCCAGTTCAATTCTCTTATCAATTTTAACCCAAGAATTGGGAAATTTTGGGGGAGTGCAAAAAAGGGAAAAACTAAGTCATATCAAATTTTTTTCATTGTTATTTTTTCATTTATCTCAGTGAGTCATAATTTGGGGTTTATTTTTAGTTTCTTAAACATATTGGATTCAATTTGCGAAAAATTTTCTATTTAAGATTGATGTTTTTTTAAATTTTAAAACAAAATTTCATTTTGGGTGAATTGGAATTTAAGGGAATTTATGTCACAGTTTTTTATCAAAATTTTGATTTTAAATTTACATGGATTTCAATTTTTTTGTTGTTATAGGTGGATTACATATATGGATTGCAATTGCTCATTTTATCTTTTGCATAAAATTTAAAAGGTTTAGTAAATTGTTAATAATTAGCTGGGGTTTTAAAGAGTTGTATTTGTTTTTTTTGATTTTTTGATTTTGCTTGGACTTGATTTTGACACACACTTTTTGTATCAAGCATCATCAATTTGGATTAAAATTAATTTCTTCCAATTTAAGAATTGGTTTCATTCATTGGAAATTTTTGTCTTATTTATGAGATTAAGACTAGTTTGATCGACATTGTTTGTTTTTTCTTTCAAAATTGGTTTTTGTATGTTTTAACCTTATTTTAGGCACATCTTGAGACATATAGTTTTCCGAACTCGTCATGTACCCCTTTCCATCAAAATAAGGCTTACTAGCAGTAATGAATGCGCACTGGGAAGAACATATAGGGAATCTCATCACTATACTGTCTTATACTGAATGGACCTTTGCCTTTGTGTGAATGCAAATACCCTAGTCATAAAACCCAAAGTAATTTAAAGGGGGTAGATTGGTTAGTGACTAGTTATAAAAAAATTTTACTAAAGCGCAAAAACGTATTAGTGCAACTAGCACCATCATGAAAAAAAAATAAAAGTTTTTTCTTGAATTAAAGGGGTGGGAATAGGTTCCCTTTATATGCCCTGACATCTGGGGTCCCTTATGACCCTACAAAAACATTAAAAGGGAAAAATTTATATCTCCCTTATCCTCTATGTTTTAAAATCAAGTTTTCATAATATTCCCGCAATGCTTTGGATAAACGTGGCTTGAAATTTTTCGAATCTTATTGTTTTCCCCAAACATTCTCACCCTTTTGTTTGGGACACTACACAGCATGTGTCCAAAAACCCCTGCATTTGAACCTTAATTTTAGGGGATTTTCCCATGGGTTGACCTGGGATGTTGCTTGAAATCAAAACCCCAACAACCTCTTTTCCTTTTTTCCGAAATTCCTCTCCTTATCAGTGTTGAGGTATTTTTGTCCAAAGCCTTAAAGTTCTCCTATTCCTTTTTGTCCTCCCATCTGACCCTTTGACCCAAGAGATTTAGTAAAAATTTAACCTTTACTAGTTTCTCGAAAAGGGTTTAATCGCCTCTGCTCTCCATTTTGGGGGTAAATTTGGGTGTCTTATCAGTGTAATTTTAACTTGAGCTCTATAACTTTCAATTTAAACTTCCCCAAAAATAAAACATGCTAGGGGTTTACTCAGGGGGTTGACTTCCCATATTTTTCCCAGTGTCTCAACCCCTATCTATAATCTTCACTGTTTTTTCCCGTTTTGTGTTTAGAGTGATAAATAGTTCCCCACCCGTAAAGCAAGGTATCAAATTTTCCCCAATACCCCTTTCATGTTGCCCAAATATGTATATTTTTCTCACCTCTCTAGGTCTATTAAACCCAAAATTTTTCCCCCATAAGGCGGGTTGCCTAGAATTCCCCAGCACAAAACAACTTAAGTGTTATCATCAATCCATAGCACTCGAAAGACCTTTAACCTTGTTTCCTAATCTAAATAATTATCTACAAGCCCTGCCCCGAATGAAGGCATTTACAAATTTTCCCTTTCCAAAACCCCAAGGCAGTCTAAACCCTATTTTTGGGAAAGTTTTCTTAAAATTATCATTTTTTCCTCCCCAAGAGCATGATAAAATCCCCCCCTTCCCTTCTCCTACCCCTTTCCTTAATAGCTTTCCTCCCTATGAACATTATAAGGGACTAAATAGGTAGGGGTGCTTGAGGATTTGCCCTTGGGGGTTTTTTTGGGATCGTCATTTAATTCTTTGTTGCTAATGTGTAAAAGGGTAGTGGATCCCGCAAATTTCTCTCCAATGTTCTTCCACCTGTACTTAATGACCTTGACCCCTACTAACTTTATATTAAACCCCTTTCCAATTTCCCCCTTTACACTATCATTGGATATAGTTGATGAATTGATCTATTGAAACACAAAAAAATTCAAGATAACTATAATACACTTATATCAAAAGAAATACACCATAATCACTCCAAGTACACACAAATCATGGGCGCAACCTTTAACCCCAACACCTATACCCCACATACACTCACTCTCTTCTACACTAACCATGGCTTCCACCAATCACATTTTTCGTTCACACCACTAAAGTACATACATACCCCGACTTCACCACACACTGACCCCCCTTCAACAACCTTCAAAAATAAACACAGACTACACCAAAATACACCCTTGGGCAGCACACACCCATGCTCCGAACCCTCATGGCAAAAATTAAAAGAACAATTTTAAACACTTCTTAAATGGTAAGTAAATAACTCTAACTTCAAAGTGTGTTTTGTGATAAAACACAATAAACTCCCCTTAAATTAATGTTTTTTTTTTAATTCCAAAATGTTTCCCAATCCTCCATGCAAGAAGAGCAAAAAATGGAAATGAAAAAACACTCTAATTTCAAATCCACAAACAATGCGCATCCCTTTCTTCCCAAAAAACAATTACACAAGATAAAGATAACAAATATCAATTTTGAAAATTTCCCCAAACCAATTCCCAACAATAGGGATTCATAATACAATCACATTAATTACTTTTTAAATTAAAAAAAGGATGAATAAGAAACCTTAATTCCCAAATTGAAGTTCACTAAATCCTTTTTCAAAACCCTTGCTCCAATACTAAAAATTATGATGGTCAAGGGGTCTCAAAACCCAAATTAAAAAGAAAAACCATTCAATTGATTCTATTCCCAAATTAAAAAGGGGATGAACAAGTTGAAAATAAAATCCCTAAATGGTTGAAATAATACCAAAAAAACCCCAAATGGGATGAACTAATTAAAAATACTAAAGTGGATTCCAATCCAATTAAAAAACAAAGGAACAATTCAATTCCCAAACCTTACAATTTGGCATGAAAAACCCAGAAAAAAATAAACCCTCATTGGGTGAAAGGAACAAACAAGATCAACCATTAAACTAGATATTTCCACTAGCAATAATCAGAGGAACTTGAAAAACTTGTATGACTTAAGAATTCCTTAAGCCCAAATCGCCAAATTTTATAAAAGAAATTTTAAGGGTAAGGGGGCATAAAAAGGAGCTCCCCGAAACAAAATTCAAATGTGTAAGTTTAAAAAATCTCCCTTTTAAACCCCACTTTGCAAATTTATACTTACTCTAAATAGGGCAAATTTTAAAAAAGAAAATTACAAGTGAAAAAAAACAAGTGTGGGCCGTTTTAGCACCCCAAAGGAAAAATTATAAAATAAACCCCCATAATTTGCGGCTTCTTTCCCTTCCCTGGAACATTATTTGGGTCAGTTTTTCTTTTTTTCTATGTAAATCCATGAATGACCCACAATTGAGGATTAGTGAATTTACTCGAGTCTTGTAAAACCCACAAATTACCCGCATAATTTTGAAACAAAATTTTGAAAAAAATAAAGATAAAAATGTGGATGTTTGGAAACATTAGTTTAAATTGCTTCCTCACTGCTGGATCTAGAGGTTTTATTCCCATCACTTAAAAGTATCTTTGGTATTGATAAAGCCATAAAAACTTGAATTGAGGGGTATTTTTTTTTACTTAGAGGGGTTCAAATTTTTAAAACCCAATGTCAATGTCTTATAAAAATAGGGTCTTTTATTTAGTTTTTTAGTTTCACAGTTTGTAACCATACTTGAGGTTGTTTTTTGGGAAAACTAAACATTGGGGGGTGGTGAGGAAATGAGAAGTGGGTTTTGATCAAGTAAAAGTTTTTTTTATTTTTTCTTTTTTTTAGCAATTATTGCTAAGATGATTATCAGTAAACTGAGTGGGGAAAGGGGAAAGGGTTTATTTTTTAAAGACGTAAAGTTAGTCCAACGAAGTGATTTTGAAACTTTTTTTAAGGGATCCCTGGATTAGGGAAAAACTAAGGAGTGAATATAGCTATATGGATTTTTATGTTTTAAAATGGATTGGAATTGGAGTCATTTCTAAAACCATACTATTTTTCATTAAGCTTGGAGAAGGGGTTGATCCCCAAAAATTGCCACTATTCAATTTTATTTTCTCAAGGATTGATTGAAAATGATTTTAGCTACATTTGCATGTTCCAAGTATTGAGAAAATTTTTCCTCCCAAAAATATGTAAATTGTTTGCAAAGAAGCCCTCAAATTTTTGAGCTTTACCACAAGTTTCAGTTTGGAATGATGACCCACCCTATATCCTATTTTGATAAATATCCTAAAGGCCTTGACACCTCTAAACCATGTTAATTATTTTTTATTTCATTTTTTTTCAAAAAAATTTTCTCATAAATTTTTTTTTTAAAGAAAATTTTTACTAAAAAAAAAACCCTTATGAATGAAAATAAGTGAAAGTTTAAATTTCAATATGCCAAAAACTAAATAGGTAGTAAGTAGTGCTAGAAATTTTAGTTCCCTCTAGCTCTCCTAACCCTATAAAAGGGTAAGTAAATAAGAAATTTTATTAGTAAGCATTTCAATAAAAAAATGGTGAAAGAGGAATGTTACATAGAATAAAACCGAAAAAAGAGAAAAAAATTAATGTGGGGTTAGAAGATTTTAAAATATCTTTTATGTTTTTTAGATAAGGTTTTATGTTTTGAAAATTTTTGGGAAAAGTTTGGGGGTTTGGGTTTGTAAAAGTGTAAAAATTTTTTAAAGATTAAATATATAAAAAAAAAAATTTTTATTATTGTGTTGAAGGGGTTTTAAAATTAAGTTAAAATGTTGTTTAAATTTAATTTTGTAAAAATAAATGATATATATTTGGTTCCTTTTTTTATTCTATGATATTTGATGAGTATTTTCCTTTAATACCCATTCTTACCTCGTGACTGAGGCACTACCATATTATCTACATTTTATTATACCCAACCCTAGTTTAAAAGTGTTACCCTTTAGATGGAACCACACACAAAAAAATATACAAGACTTTAATATGAGATAAGCCTTGTTCAAACTTTAGTCTTTTTATTACAATAGGAAAATTTTTATAATTTAGTTATTTCAAATTAAAAGAAAAAAAAATTTAAAATTTTTTTTTTAAATTTTTGTTTTTAATGCTTTAGTAAGCCTAGTTCATTAAAAAGATTTAAATTTAAAATTTAATTTTATAAAAATATTTTTACTAACTTTTTTATATAGTCGTTATTTAATATCATACTTTTATATCAAAATTATGACTAGAATTTTGGTTTGAACTAAAATTTAGCTTATAATTTTGAAGTCCAAATGTTATTTAAAGTTAAATTTTGTTAAATGGAAAGGAATTTTCTTGCAGAAAAATTATTTTCTTGAAAAAGGGGATTTTTTTTTCAAAAAGTCTTGGTTGGGGCACCACAACAAAACAGTCCCTAAAAAAAATCAAACATATTAACGTAGCTTGAGCTCACCTTTTAAGGGATTCCCTATTTCGTTTTTTTTGAAGTTTATAATTCTGGTTTTTTTAAAAAATCGAACAATTTCATCAGTTCTGAAAAGGGAAAATCCTTATAGTATTTTTTTATGGACGGGAACTGCAAAGGTAAAAAAAAATTTTTTGGGTCTTATGCTACGTCATAAAAAAGGGGGATCGGGAGACAAATTTTACGTAGAATGAAGGTGTTCTTTTTTGGGTTTTCCTTTTGGGCAAAAGGGGTAGGGCTTATGTTTAGAAACCGTGAATTTTTTTTGTTTCACGTCATGTGAAATTTTTGAGACAGAATTTCCCTTTGTTGTCTTTAGGGTAAGTTGCTATATTGTTCCCAATGAGGTAGCTTGGGAGCAAGGGGGACACATTTATAGTATTTTTAAACCCGAAAAAAACAGAACGGGAAATTTGAAAGGAAGAAGAGCAGGTAGTCAAGCTGGTACCTTGGACCAGGTTCGGGAACGGGTGCCCGAGGTTGCGATGAAAAATGTTTGGGGGCGCAGACATAGGCCAAACAACCCTTTGTTTTGTTGTGCGATTATGTTTTTCATGCATCAAAAAACTTGAGTCCACTCCTCTCTCCTACCACAGCATCTCTCAGGGATGACCCCTCCTATTGCACACTATGGAATTGTGCTCAAATTTTCTTTGGGCATCGTAATTTTCTTGCAAATAAGGCAGAAGTGAGCCAATCACTTTCTTGAAGTTGTGAAACATAAACGGGTGGCGCGATTTTAATGAAAAAAGAAATCCAAGATTGGAAAATAATGCAACTTGGAATCGCGATTTGCCTCCCAAAAAAAGCTCTAGGTGTAAGTGGGATACAAAAATCAAATATCATTCATGGCATGTGGAAAATTATAAGGCTCGACCCAAATGTTGGCAAACGTAAGTGGAAGGGTCGACTACATTGAAACTTTTCTCCCGTTGCCAAGTGATTATGTTCGAATGTTTTTTAGCAATAGTAGCACAAAACTTGGGAAAAAAATGATAAGGGATGTCATAATGCTTTTCTTCATGGAAACTTCCAAAGGAAGTCTACAGGAAATTGCCTGGGGTTTTCATGTCTCGATTCTGGCAAGGTCTGCAAATTTTTGTGAGTCACTCATTCCAAAAAAGCCCGAATGTTAGTTTGCCCAAACTATCTATGCTTTGAAAGCGTAGGGGTTTAAACATCCTTTCTACAAATTTCCCGTTCACTTGCAATGTGTACTATAAGCTAATGTCCCTTTTTAGTGGGTGATTAATTTTGTCTGGGGAACAACGTACTTTCCCTACAAAAGTTTAAAACATATCTTTGTGCTTGTTTTCTTATTAAAAACCTGGGGTTTTTAAGTATTTTTTGGATAGAAATTACGCAGGGACCTGCCGGGTTTTTTTTTCAAAAGGGAAAAAGCATTGGTATTATTTTGAGGTTTTGATGCTTTTGGGGCTCGCCCCGCCCAGGGCCTTTAGAGCAAAATCATTTTTTGGGCCCTTTTGACTCCCCCTTTTCAAAGATCTGGGGAATCATATCGTCGTCGGTTGGGCAATTGATTTACTTGGTTCACCCGACCCCGAACTTTCTTATAGTGCCGTTTTTCTCCCTTTATGCAGCAACTACGTGAAGATCATTGGCAAGCTGCGTTGGAGTGGTTCGTTTCCCAAATGTAGTTGGGCAAGGCATCATATTGAGTAGCAAAACGAGCTTCCTTGCATGGTTGGGGTGATGCCGACTGGGCCCGTTTGCCCATTGACACAGAGATCGCTTACAAGTGGTTGGTATTTTTTGGTGACCTCCCGTCTCTTGGGAAAACGAAAAAAAAACAACAAAAGGGGGTCTCGTTCGTTGTGAAGGGGAATATCTTTCTTGGTGCCTACTTGTGAGTTAAAAGGGTTAAAGGGGAAACTTGTGAAACCTCGATAACTTCACCCCTTACCCATGAATTGCTTTGTGAAGCCAACTGTTTTTACATCTTACAATCCCGGGTTTATTGAACAAGAAACCTTAATTGACTTTCTTTTTTTATGGTGATTGAATTTTCCTGGGATACCCAAAAAGTTTGTGCCTTGTGGCAACTTGCTGATTTTTTTCCCAAGGTTTGGGACAAAAATAGAATATGTTCTTCGCAAGTTGGGTTCAAACCAGCCCCAATTTTAGGGGGGTTTTTTCTGTTTGTGTTTAAGGCCGGCGTGGTGGAGTCCACAATCCCCAAAAAAGTTAGGTTTGTAACGGCGTGTATCTTTCCCCAAAATGTGCCAGAAATGTACGCAGTCACGACCAAAGTCCGGTCGGTTCTCCTACGGCCTCCAATATTTTAATGTGATTTTTGAAATTTTTGGAAAATTTAATATCCTTGTAATTTTTGTAATTTGGAGAAGATATTAGAGATATTTTGTTTTTTACTTAGCTAATTTTGGAGTGGGATTAGGAAATTCTCTTGTATATATATATTCAACATGTGGAAGAAAGAAGGGGAGGAAAAATAACGAAATCAATTTTCAAATTTGTCAATACTAAGACCAAGACCAAGACTTCGAGCATCTGGGACCTTTAATTTAAATTAATAGATGATGAACATTTATTACCCCAATGAATAAGGTCTTGAAAAAACAAAAAAAATCTAATAAAATAATTATAAATATGATATATGCAATTAGAATTTAATATAAATTAATTCGAAATGGGAAAGTAGTAGATGTAATTTTGGGAAACAAGTTGATGTGAAAATTCAAATACCAACAATGTCCATAAGAAGGGGACTGTAAAACCTAGGAAATTAGCAAAAATTTATACTAAATTAGCTTATAAATTTTTCCCAAAACTCTTATTTATAATCCATATAATTTTAAATCAAATAAATGATTGTATGAAAAGCGAACCATGAAAATTTTCAAAATAAACAACAAAATAAATTAAAATCATACGTTTAAGATAGTTAAATGAAAATTTCGAATAAATATATACGCTCAGAATAATTCAATTAGCTTAGTCGTAAAATTTCGTGATGAAATGGTAAAATTACTAAACTTATGTAAATTACCATGTAAGATGAATGAACACTAAAAATCCATTAAAAAAAAAATCTCACATAAAAGCCTTAACTACTTACCCCATCACTTTTCCAAAATCCAAAAGCCACCAAAAGAGAGAGGGAAGGAATGAACGAAGCCATCAAAATGGGAAGGAAGAAAAGCAAAGATAAAGACGAAAATGAAATAGAGGAGAAACCAAAAAGAATAAGGAAAAAAAAATTGAAGAAAAAGTAGGCAAGATTTGTTGTAAAGTTTGCATACGATGTCTGAATTGCAATTCCGGGCCACCTTGCAATCTTTAAGGTGAGATCTACAATCTAGACTAAAATTGCATAGGAAAAATCTTACTTTTAGAATTTAAATACAATTTTTATTTGTGTAGTAAAATTAATTTTAGCTTAGAAAATAGTAAAAAAATTTCCATAAATTCACTAGATAAGACAATATTAGTAAGAGTAATAAGTAATAGTTCTATTTTCTTATATTTTAGGAGAAGATTTCAGTTCCACATGTTTACCCAAAGAATTACTATGAGTAATAAGGAAAATGAGACCTAGGTGAGTTAGAACTCTATGATATACTGTTTCTACATATGTCGGGCAATTTTCCACATAGATGTATAAATATTTATATTTTGGTCCATAGATTACATTGTCCCATTCCATATGTGTATGTGTATGTGTGTTCAGTTGTCTTGTATATGAATTGAAATGTGTATGTGTTGCTGCTACTGATGGGTGGTGGTAAGTGCATGTTATGCTATGTTGTGGTGGGTTGGTGAGTGCATGTGAGGTGTTGGAATATGGGTGATAGGAATCAGATTCCTATTGAACCTATCACTAAGGCTCGAGCTAAAGGTTTACACAACTTGTTTTGAGAATTATACATGAGAAACCTAATCCTGAGGAAGCTAACTTAATTTCTTTATTCCACTTATAATTGTTATGCATTCCAATAGGTTCACTTTGCAGTCCTACAAAGTGCCAAATCACCTATACTTTTTATCGAGACTCAATTCGAAAGTACTCTGAAGATTGGCATCTTGAAGACTAATTTCATTTTATATATTTCTTATTTGCTTGGAACATTTTATGTTGTAATTTATTTTAGGACAATTTTATTTTGTTTGTAATTTTCATTTAGGATCGGCCACCCTAAAAGTGGCATAGTTGTAATTTTGTGAACTTTCTAACCTTAAAGGGAGTAAGTACAAATACTTGCTTAAGTAGGGTTTTAAGGAGGCCATTTTTAGATTAAACACTTCACTTTCACGTGAAAGAACTTAGGGTTTCCTAGTTCAATTTCCTCTTATAAATTTCAATCCTAGGTTAGAATTTGTATTGGCAAGTGCAACAATTGAAATTATGAGTCATATTAATTTTTAATTATTGTGTATTCTTTTCTTCTCTAGTGTATAATATCTAGGGTAGGAGTGAATCATTTCTTGGTCAGATTTGAGTTGTTTGATTCGAAATAATGTACTTGTTTTGAGTACTTATGTTACTTGTTATTCACCATCAACAATTGCTATCATTTTAAATCATGAATTGCATTTCTATAAAGGGGATCTCGGAATTGATTGTTGATCTTGGATTCACATGGTAATTCAAGTGTAATTAGTGTGTTCTGAAGGTTTTGAATAATTGTGGTTGATTAATTCATTAGTTATTGAATTCGGATCTCCTTGCACTCCATTAGGAATCACGCAATTCCTAGTTTATTGAACCGGATTTGATTGAGTGCATTTAGGATTGGTTTTTGTTTCATTTGATTGTGCTTAATCCCCTTTTAGGAACATTATCTTTTGGTACTAGAGCTTGGGTTGCGAGAAAGGGTTATTTGATTTTGAATTTCGGAAATTTAGGGTTCATATTGTTACATTTCAATTCTGAAATTGGGTGTAAATTGAAATTGTTGTTATAGTTGTTTGAAGTGGCGTGAATTATTTGAGTAGAAGTTGAACTTGCTGCTTGTTGGAGTGAGTTTTGATTACTTGTTGAAGCTTCTATGTTGTGGACTTCACCATGGAGGAAGAGGAAAGTAGTGTATTTTGAATGCAATTGTGTAGGGAGAAAAATTATGATCCTTACATTGTTTGTTTTCAGAAAATTAGAGGAGTAATTGAGCATTTCCAGATTTGAGTAGTGTGGGAGATTTGGAAATTATTTTATTTTCAAAACAAACATTAAGATTAAGGGAGTTAATGTGTGTTTGTTTGAATTTGAAAATTACTTCTTACGAATTATGGAAGGGTTGCAATTAGTGAAGTGGTTTAATTTTCAAATTTGAATTGTTGCTATTTTAGTATATAAGTTGTGGTTTGCTTTAGTGTTTGTAGTGGTAAAACTTGTATGTTTAGGAGTTTGAACCGTGGAGTGTGTGTAGGGTTGTGTTTGCCAAAAATTGTGAAGGTTTGTGCATTTCGGTGTGGAATTTTTTTTGTGTAAATTGGTGGACAATTATAGTAGGCATGAGTGAAGTAGTAGTGTGGGATACGAGTAGTAGAGTGGTGGTCGATTTTGATTATTTTGTATTTGTTGAAGTGATGTACAGTGTGGGTGATTGTAGTGTGAAATCAAAATAAGAAAAGGAAGGTTGAGTAATAGAATTTAAAATTCAAATAAGTCATTAAAGTGTGAAAGTAATTGAATTAGTTACTTAAGCACTTAGAGTTGAATTTAAATTCTATCTACTTAAGAGTAGTTGTGTGTGAGTACTTCATTTGTGGTGTAGTTGTGTACTTGAGCCGTGGAAGGTGAAGGATTATTATTATGGTGTTGAATTTAAAACACAGCAATGTCTAGTAAGATGTTTCAATATGCTAATGTGTTACACCGAACATTGACTACATTTGCTACTAAGGATGAAGAACAAAGGGAAAACCTGTTCCATACTTCTTGTAGGGTCCAAGGAAATTTGTGTGTCCTTATAGTTGATGGTGATAGTTGTACCAATGTAGTAGCCGCATCGTTAGTATCGAAGCTAAGATTTACCACCACTCTAGATCCTAAACCATATAAATTGCATTGGCTTAGTGATTAGGTGATGCGAACCCTAGGTATATTAAACCTAGAACCCAACGATCGTGATTTGAAATCGGATCCCCAAGAATCATCTTGAACAAGCGATGAACAGAACTAGACCCCAACTACACCTGTTGATTGAAACCTAAGTTATCAAGATGATTTCCCCAAGCGTTTAGATCGAAGAAATCGAAGGAGTTCTTTCGCAAAGAACAAAAAGAGAGAGAGCTCTCAAAATGTGTATTCAAATATCTGTCATCAAAACGTGCCCTAGCATATCTGACAAGAGGGTATTTATACTCCCTCGTACAATGTTTAAAAAAGGACAATCTAAGCGTACACATGGAAGGAAATAAAAAAAAACACGCGTAGTACACGGTTTCATACACGGTCGTGTCTCCAAGCCGTGTATGATACTAGGCATGTGACGAACAAGTACACGGTTTCATACACGGCCGTACCTCTAGGTCGTGTATGACTCTGTGTATATGACGAGCACAGTACACGGTTTCATACACGGCCGTGCCTTTTGGCCGTGTATTCTTCTGTGAGAATTCTACTGGGACATACGGTTGTACCGCTGGCCGTGCTGTTAAGCCGTGTTAAGTACACATGGTCGTGATACACGGCCGTATATGGGGGCCGTGTATGGATTCTCCCTTGGTAAAGCTCGGTTCCTTCTCTTGCAGCTCTATCACTAATCCTTGCAAAGCTTCTCTCATCCACTTAGCTCTAGCTCTTGTCATTGGACCTCCAATACCATGTAACGGGTCATTGGACTTAGGCTCTTGAACTCTTAATGCTAGCTGATCCCCATCATTAGGTCATTTGCTAAGGTCCTCATAGCTTGCATAGCTGGCCACTATTCTCCATTAGTATGAGATAACTTTGAGTGCCCCTCGCTCATTATCTACAATATGAAGAGTTGGAAAAGAAAAAAAATGAAGCATGGATCGTTATATTCAAGCTTACACATGATAAAAAGTATTTTTATAAAGTAGGTAGCAAAACTATATTATTTACTCAACATAAAATGAACATTAAATTATCAACAAGACAACGTTTATGTGCTCTAATATTATTAGTTTGGACACTATTCAGATATGATGGTTGAGAGAGAAAAATTCCATTCAAATTCTCACTACTGTTAATTAAACGATATTATGTGTGAGGAAATTACACAAGGTATACGTTTCATCGATGATTTGATTGTTTAGCAGTGTGTCTTGCTTTAAGCTTTGATGTGCATGGAAATTAATATTTCAATATCAACAAATTGACATTTCATTATATATCAAAGTGTTGTGTGGAAAGAAAAAAAAATATAAATTAAAAGCATAAAATTACATGTATATGTATGTAAAGAGTTGAGAATTTGAATATTTATAGAATATATATAGCATATATATATATATGTGTGTGTGTGCGCGCGCGCAAATTTCAACCTTATTACTTTACAGAATTTTAATAAATAGGGAATATAAATTTAGATGATTCGTTATCTTATATTCACTATCTTTTGTCTTGGATTTCTATCAATATAAAAAGCTAAAGTAAGCTTATAAAGGGGTTGCATGTTTTGTTTTGCATGGTACGTTAACCGGTTCTTGTGGTAACTTATTAAGAGTCCAGGTAAAATATTTCTCATACTTCTGAGCACCAGACTTTTCTTTGCCCTTTTTTTTTCCCTTTCAACTACAATTATATTGTATTTTGAAAGAGGAGAAAATCAATATAGTTCACCTCGAATTTGTATCATTAGATTATAGCAGTGTTAGCTACTTAATATATATATATAATTTTAAATAGTGAAAAAAAATTATCACTGTCGTAATTATATACATACATATATATTATATATATATATATATATATCAAAAAACAAAAAAGAAAACTCAGACATGATGTAATGGCACAATGAAGCAGTAATAATGAGTAATAATTTACACAACATTGAAAAAACCAAAATTTCATAATTTATAGCAGACTCGCATGAAAATTACGAAACCTATCTATTATTCAAGTTCGAGTAATGTGCCGTGATTATTTTTCAAAGGCTTCTTAAAAAGCATTGCTTGTGTATTATTGTCTCTGCAGTATCTAGCCATAATACTTAATTACCATATAGGGAATGAAAGAAATCGAAGTTATAAAATACAATTAAATTGAATGTTCAGCCGATGAATGTTGCATTTTATTAATATGTTTCATTAGATCTCACCATATCAATGAGTGTCCTCGTAAGATTCGATAGACCTTTGTCAAGTTCGTCTGCATGCGCATGGTCATCCAGTCAACTATCTATTATTAAGTAACCAACTGACCAACAATTAATAGCACGTGAAAATAAGAATCTTTAATTAACCAATTCCTTATTTTGCATGGCACCTTTATTTGATTTTATTTCCAGCAGAAAAGTCACCTTTATTTATTTTAGCGAGTTCGTACATCGGGAAAGCATGACTGAAAAATTTATCATGGATTAAGAAACTATGCACGTCGAGGGAGCACTAGATAAGTTATCCTTTGCAGGAAAGGCACACGTAGCATGAGTTATTTTTATTTTTCAAAAAATCCGGGAACTCACTCTTACTAAGAATCCAACCAACCAAACCAAGCATGCATTTTTTTTTTTTTTTTTGGCCCTATTGCTCCACGTTGTGCAAATTGACAACAATATGGGGCGTCAAGGGCAAACAAACTTGATCATTAATTTTATATATATATATATATTGCAAATAAGACTATTAAACGAAACTAATAAAAAGAGTAATAAACAAAAGGAAGCATTTATAGGGCTGCGACTCTCTATAAATTTTGACACGGGGTGAATTTGGCATGAGAATGAGTCGCTAGGGCGTGTTAAATTTGGACATTTCTAACGTGTGATGGTCGTCGTATTTTCGATAAGGGAGGTTTGGTGGCCAAAGGTCGCGCTTGGAGTACTATGAAGAGCTACTAGTATAGCGTTATAATTGGCGTGTAGAAGTGCCCCTAATGTTGCCAAAATTGTGTCACAATAATCTAAATCCAATGCCATAGATAATGATAGGTAGCATGCATTAAAATTTAAAAAGAAAAGAAATGGAATTTTTTTTCAACCAAAGTCGAGTAAGGTCACCTCAATTAAACATGAAGTGCAATGAAAGTTGAACCATATTAAACATAATAAAGAAAACATAAATAAGAGTGAAAGGATTAACATACGTAATTTTATGTGAAACACTCTAATTGCAGTAAAATATGTGAGATAAAGGAGGGCAATGATTGATTGTAACAAGGAGGGGGAATGGATGAGAATTACAATGATTGTTGTAAAGGGCTAAAAATATTATATAAATATATTGAGCTAAACTCATTAATTATTTGGCTTGACTTATTAGGTTAGGTGATAAAGCCTAATGAGTTTGATCCAATTATTAGGATGACTTCGGGAGAATTGGCTTGGTGGGCTTGGAATAGAGATTGTTGGACCGAGCCATCCATATCCAATCTTTCTTAAGCAAGCTCATGTACTTATAAGGAAGGCTACTAGTATTGACTCTATGACAAACTGATTAAGATAACCCTAAAATGAGCAAACTCCATCTTATCTTTTGATGGCTAAAGTAATCTAACGGATGCCACTAGACTCAAGAGTCTATAAATACTTAGCTATTCCTCTTCATCAAGGACTTTTTCCTCAATTCCAAGATTAGAGAAACGGTATTCCACCCAAGAGTTTTTTACTCTTAAATATCAAATAAGAGATTAGGTGAGAACAATCAGATTGCCTATTCTCGTCCCTACCACTCTGTCTTTAGTCATCCCATCACATGCCATCTTTGAATTGCTTTCTCTGACTCTACGTGTAGTGCAATACTCACATGATACGTATGTGATCACTCCTACTGGGACCATCCATCTACATTTTGTGACTCCATTGGGGAAAGAGTTAATGATAAAAGAGAAATGGCACCCCCTAAGAAGAGAGGACCATCTGACAATATCTATCAAGAACAAGATCCTACTATCGAATTGATGAGCAGAACCTGCCTCAAATACCATAAAATACTAGTCAAGCAATTTATAACTTGAGGCTCCCATAGATCCTGTACAAATGATGCAAACTATGCAGAAGAATATAAGGGCTCTAAATCAACTCATGACTATGCTTGCTTCACTCATCACGGGATTAGCTACCACTGCTGTTATGTAACAAAGTGTGGCTCTACCAAACACCAACATTGCTATGTAGCAAGGTGCTACCCATGCAACTCCATCACATGTATGTTCTTCCTATTAACCTCCCATTAATGAGGAGAACATTCCTCACAAGTGTCCCACTTCCCAATGTTCTCGGTGGATTTAGCTATCAACCTACTTCCATGATATTTGCCCCAAGATTTCCTTTGCACGAAGGAAAACTTGGACACATACCTAAAAGAAATGCAAGTCAACAATTGGAGTACTAGAGTTAAGACTCCCTTACTATCAACACATTGCTAAAAAACCATATCCTAAGGACTATGTTAGTCTTATGTTTATCCTGTTCAATGGCAAAAAAGGGAGCACCAAAGAACATTTGCTTATGTTTATTGAGACTTTGAAAATATACAGGCTGGATGATGACCTAAAACTCAAGAATTTTCCAAATCACTGATCAAAAAGACATTCACCTAGTATGTCAACCTCCTTGTAAGGTCAATTGATTCATGGAGGTCTATATGTAAAGCTATTCTTGGAGAAATTCTTCTCTACTCAGGAACGGGTCATGATCACGGACATGGAGAGAGCACGATAGTACTCCAAAGAAGATTTAATGGATTATATATAATGCTTTAAGGAGTGTACACTAAACATTTAAGACGTATGTGATGAGAGGGAGTTAGTGAGGATTTGCATCCAAGAGATGTTCATTGAGTACACCATTTACTTAGAAAATGATGTGCTCTAAATGAATAATTCAACATAAATCAATATGAAAGAATAATTGATTCCAATTGTTAGCCAATTGCATGACTTAGCTTGAGAAGAACCTTAATTTATATAAAATGTAAAAGAAAAACAAACGAAATCCAATTACATACCAGATATTACACACTAGTGATGATTGGAAAGGACTTAAGAATGATTGATGTTACTCACAAAAATCCCTAAGCCAAACGCCAAAATTCTCTAGGTTAAAATTGATAAGAGTTGTGTGAAAAGGAACAAACTCCCTCATGGCAATGTAGTGTTTTTCTTAATCTAAAAGTGTCCAAACAAAAACCCAAAAAAACAAGCATTTATACCCTACTTCAATATGGAAAAATAACCAAGTAATAGTACACATGCTGGTCCCTTCAAGCTTAATCACGGCCACAAGAGGAAATACAAGACTGGTTCTCCCATAGTTCAATTTGGTTCACTATGGACCATGATCCATTCACAAACCCAAATTTCTATTGTGTTTGGTCGTCTTCTTGTAAAACCGACAAAATGTACCTAATAAAATGCAAAACAATTATTGTAAAATAAATAAAGACATTATGTTTAATGTCTTGGGTTCCATTTGTTGAAGTAGCTTCCCAATGCTAGGTCAATAGGTTTGATTCCCATCATCTCTTAGGCTATGAAAATTTTCTCAATTAATGGGCCTTTTCTTAGGGTTTAAAACCTTAGTTTGCATGTGCTTGTTACCCTGAAGCCTTGAGTGGGCCTAGTAGTTGTATTGATCTGTCTTGAAAATTTGTATAGCTTAAATTTGGGGACATAGGGGTTAAGACAACCCGTACACCATCCTTCTAAAACACATAGGTGCTCTAAACCCCTCATGTAGCACCCCCTTGCCAAAAAACCAAGGCCTACCCAGTAGTATATAAATGGCGCACATAGGAAGGACTTCACAAAAAATTTCTTTTTGGTATCTATCTCCTATGCTGAAAGGCACCTTAACTCTCTGGTAACATGTAGACTACCCCATTCATTTCAACCATTGTAATTTATAAAGATGAAGATGTAGACTATGGCTAGTTCAATCTATTTACTATTATAGTAGCTAAAAACATTTTGCAACTTCCACCATCAATAAAAAGAACACATAAATTTCCTTAACTCGAAAGGAGTATGGAATAGGTTTTCCCTTTGTACATCTCCAACATCTAAAGATATAGTCATGACCCTATACAAAACGTTAATAGATAGATAACTTATCATTTCCCTAGTCTTCATGTGCTTAGCATCAAGATCATCATAATGCTCCTATAGCATTATTAACAATCATTATGCTTCCTCCGTATTTTTTCCCCCTCCATAATAGTCATTACTCTTTTGTTAGAAAATTGAGTGCCAGTGTCTAAAGTCTATGCATTTGAAGCATTTGATTTAATGCATCTTTCCACTAGTTGACCCAGCACTATTTGTCGGATATCAGCCCCAACAACCTCTTTTCCTTTTCCAAAAATTTCCCTCTCCCTATTAGTAATAGTTGTATTTTTGTTCATAGTCTTATCATTTCCCCCTATTCCCTTTTGTTCACCCTACCGACCAATTGACCCATGAGGTTTAGTAAAGTTCCATACCTATTGCTCGCTGCTTGAAAAGGGTTAGATCACCTCTATCTCTCCACTTTTAAAGCTAGCTGGATGGCCCCATCTAGTGTGTTGTACCTCTAGAGCTCTATAATGCAAGAAATTTCATACTTTAACCCCGACATAAATGTGCTAAGGTTTTTTAAAGAGGTTCAATGCCCACATTTGATCATCGTGTCTCAAACTCCTATACATATCATCAACTTTTTACCCCCCCCTTAGTGTTTGGGATGCATAAACAACTCATACTATAATGCTCCGATAAAAACCCTCCTTCTCATAACACATTTCTTTTCCTCTAGGTAGATCTCTGCCTCACCTCTCTTGTTACTAGCTACAAATTCTTCCACCTAAGGTGGTATAACTAGTAAACTAAAAATTGAAAAGTGAACCCGAGTGTGAATCAATCTCAAACACTAAAATGGGCCCTTTACCTTATCTTCCAAATTAAATAACATCGTAAAACCCCTTAAAAGCAATGAAGGATTACAATATCACATATTTAACCCCAAGGCAGTTTGAAATCACAATTAAGAAAGCTCTTTTTAAATTATCACCCCTTTTCCTCCCTAAGAATATGATAATCGCCTTCCTCCTCCCTCCCCCTATTCCCCCCCAAAAACCCCTTTCCTTGCGAGCATTTTGAGGGGCTACCAAAGGTAGAAGCCCTAGGGATTAGCCACTGGTGGTTGTGGCATCATAAAATGACCTACTTGTATTGCTAATGGGGAAAAAATGGGTTTTGAGATCCTACAATTTTTCCCTCATTTTGTTCTACCTGCACACCGACCCTGTTCCCAACCTAACTATGGCCTCATTCCCAATTCCACCATTTACACTATCATTTGACTGTTTTTGATTTTTTTTTTTTTTTTTGATAAACACAACTTCCACACCCAAATTTCCCCTAAACCCAAAACCTTAAAACACATAAGAATAATTCAATACAACCTTTACGTTCCTTACACCATGGGACCACTCACACTTCAACGTCACATTCCCCTTAAAAAACAAACACATCCACGGCACAAACACACCCTGGTGAAAAAACCTTTAAAACCAAACAAACCTTTTGGCAACACACACACACTTTGGTGTAGATACCCTAAACCACAACAAACCTATGTAACACACACACACCCATATTCAACACTAACCCAAAGCAACTAACTCTAGGCTTCACTTACACACCTATGGGTAACACACAACTATGCAAAAAACACTTAGGTTCACTTAACACCACGGTACAACAC
>JBBMOL010001373.1:0-41033 GCA_037954665.1 Laguncularia racemosa | reverse complement strand
ACAACATCCCTAAAAGGATTTTTAAATTCCTTAAATAAACTTTAACCACAAGTTGATATAACAGGGTAGCAATTTGTTTAAAAAATTCTAGGGTGAATTTATTTCCCTTTTTCAAAATTTATAATTTTCAAAAAATTTTCCTTGTTGTTTTAAGTTAAATTTTTAGTTTAGACTTTTCAAAACCCCTTTTTAACCCAGATTTTGGTAAGAATGCAATAGATCTGACCTATTGGTTCCTAAAGGGATCCAACCTTATTTTTCACCATTTTTTTTACTTGAACGACCAGTGCACTTCTGAAATTTTACGCCCCCAAATTTATATATACTCAGGTATCTAGTTGATTGGGGTTTTTGTTGCATTATAGTTGTGTTGTTGAAGTGGACGGGATTACTTTAGTAGCCTTTATCTTCTTAAACTTGCCGTGGGAAGGAGGTGTGTTTCCTTTTTGCTTGTTTGGAATTGAAGTTGCTTTCATTGAGACAAAAAAAAGATAAATTTTACTTATTTTGTTTTGGGAAATTGAGGAGTTCTTTTGCAATTTTCTATTTCCCTTTGGCTAAAATTTGGGGATATTTTTGAAATTCAAAACATTCTTAAGTTTGAAGAAGTTATTATGTAGTTTAGTTTGAATGTTATTTAAATTTTTGAATTCTTCTTTCCTTTTCGGGAAAATTTTGGCATTAAGAGTATTTTGAATTTTTTGAGCCAGGGTTATGTATAAAGTGAGGTTTTTGGGGTGGTTTAGGAATGCTGCACATGAAGTGTAAGTGGAGTTGTATTTGAAACTTACACCGTGTTTGGGGGAAGTAGTGTGTGGGGGAGTGAGTTATGTTTTTAAAGGGTGTTAAAACATGTTGTTTGTGTGTGTTGTGGTAAAAAGGGTGCTACACGTAGAATGGAAGTGTATATAAGTGTCGTGATTTAAAAGGGGGGTTATAGTGGTTTTAAATTTTAAATTTTAAAAAGTAAGCATTAAAGTTGGGGGGTTATTATGTATTGATGCTTGAAACTTCTTAGTTGAATTTATTAAATTACTATTTGGGGAAGAGTGTTTAAATTTTTACTTCAACTTGTTGTTGCCTAATTAAAGTGTGGGAGAGTATGTGTTGATTGGTTATTGTTACACCTAGGGGTGAAAGTGTTGTGGTGAATTGTATTTTATTTGTTAAAAATTTGTAAGCCCCAATGTCAAGTGATTTGTATTTTTTACAAAATTTCTGCGTTGGCCTTGCTTTTTTTTATAACTATTGATGATGAGCAAAAAGAACACTTTTTCACCTTCTTTTTGGTGTAAGGAATTTTTGTTTTTCATTTTAAATTGATTTTTTAGTTTAACAATGTTGTGGGTGCCCATTAGTATCAAAAATTTAAACTTGAAACCTTGCATCCCAAAACCCCACAAATTTATTGGTAAGTGAGCAAGGGAGTTTTCCCTGGACCCAGAATTTTGGTATTTTTTAGTATGGGGATAAATATCTTTTGGAAATGAATGTGATATTCTTCCTATTGTGCATCCCATATATTACTTGGTGCCTTTTGTTATATGACAAGGGTTTTACATGATGGCATAAAATCTTTTTTGTTCTAGCAGGGGTAAACGTTAGTTTAAACCCCTATGTCACATCAGAGGTCTAAGAGGGTAAAGATAGATAATAAACCCTTCAAGGACCAAAGGGGGTTTATAAGTAGAGGTCAACCTAGGGGTCCTAGATTTCATAGCTAATGGTCAACCTTAAAGGGGCC
Source organism: Laguncularia racemosa (assembly GCA_037954665.1). Taxonomy (NCBI): domain Eukaryota; kingdom Viridiplantae; phylum Streptophyta; class Magnoliopsida; order Myrtales; family Combretaceae; genus Laguncularia; species Laguncularia racemosa. Next base: position 39,289 of record JBBMOL010001373.1, on the reverse strand, counting down.
AAAGGGTTCAAAAACAAATGTGCCAACCATCATGGCCCAAAAGGTTCAGAGGCAGATGAAAAACCCATCAAAGGACCAAGGGGTTTAAAAAGAAAATTAAGTGAAATAGGGAAGAAAAAGACATCTTGGTGGGACAGTTTTTAGGGGAAGGGCCCTAGCGGATAAAAAGATATTATATGTATTGCATATGAGATATATCCCAAGATGGAAGGGGGGAAACAACTACCCTTTGTGGGACCCAATATGGAACATAAGATATTTTTTTAGATAACTTGCTAGGGTACAGAGTCCTTTGCATTTGATGTTACAGACTTGTCACCTTCTACCGATGAGTTCATGAAGACTTATCAAATTTTGAGGACAAATGATGAGTCCATGATGGGAGTCAAGCCAAAGATGGCTTTGGGGACCCTCTTGAAGTCCCAAATTTGACCGATCAAAGAACTCGAGTGAAACGATTAAAAAAAGCACTTAACGGTTGATAAAGGATTTTCATAAAAGGGGAAAGGTTTGGGGAGAAATCATGAAGCTGGAATGGATTGGAACAAACCAGGGGAAAATGCCTTTGCTTTGTAAAAGTCATCCCGGTTGGGGTAAAGAGGCGTGTCTTTACAAAGCAAAACCCGTGTGGAGTCTGGAGGTTACACAAATCATACAGGGTCATTACACGGTTCAAAGGCACGGCCTTTGTAGGGGGTCAAAATATCCCGAACAACACCCTGAAAACAGGGCCGTGAATATCCAACCCGGGCCCCAAAGGGTGTCGGCCTTCTTTCCAACGCCCCCGGGCCTTTAATCTTGTTTTTTTTATCTTTATCAACTTAATGATGTTATGTCTTTGGGGGCCTTTTGTTCAAATTGTAAACCCTAATAAAAAGCCCCTGGGGTTTAAAACCCTAGATATACCAAAAATTTTGAAACACTTTTGAGAGAATTCCTCTCTTATTCTTTAAAGAACTACTCAGAACTTACGGATTTTTTCCGTGGGGTTCTTCCCGACTTATCAATCGACTTTCATCCCGTTTGTGCGTTAAAAATATATCAAGGTTCTTGCCTATTTTATAGCAACGTTGGGGTTTTCCACTCGATTGTTTGGCATTTTGGGGTAGAAAATTTCCGAACGTATTGGATTGGGTTTGTCACACGTTGGCGGGGTTTTCTATCAACAAATCTTCCTGAGGCCCGAAGATGATTGGGAACAAAATCCTACAGGAACTTCCCAGAACAAAAGCTAAAGGGTTACAAAATTTAGCTATAAAGGTCCTTTTTGAAAAATCCGACCCCAAAAAAAATTTTTTTAGTAAATTCTTTTTTATTACATTTTTATTTTGCATTCGAAGGTACGCTATTTGGGTTTTTTCAGGACGTGGATAAACTTTTCTAAGCTCGTTTATGGGGATTTTTGGACCCACAGAAGTCAAAGAAAAACCGGTCCACAATAGTTCAATTGAAGGTAGAACCAGTCCTTGAAGATCATTTGTACTTGTAATTTTGATTCAAAAACCGAAATTGTTGGTTATATTTGAATTTGGCTTTGGGAACCGGCCACTTTAAATGGCATCTTTTATTTTTTTCATTTTTTTTACCCAATAAGAGCAAATATAAATTTTAACTAGGGGTTTTTTGGGGGCTTTTTTATATTTTTGAGAAAAAACTACCCTTTGGCCATGAGGATTTATCCATTACAATCAAGATCTCTTATCAATTTTTTATGAAATTGGGGTGAGAATCAACAAGATAGATTGTGAGTCATACAATCTTACTTTTGTTGTTTAACAAATTGTTTAAAGGAGTAATATCAATTTTCATTGAGGAATTTGGTTTTTTCCACGCTTAGGAATTGATTTGTTTTTTTTTTCCAATTAGCAAAGCACTTTATCTCCTATGCTGAAAGGAACTTAGCCCCTAGTGAATGTAGACTACCTTGTTCACTCAGCTAATGCAATTTATAGGGCTTGGGATGGGGGCTGTAACTAGTTTCAATTTAGTCACTAATGAAGCACCCACAACATTAGTACAACTACCTCCATCAATAATAAGAGCACACAAATTACCTTGGGGCCCTATAGATGATGTGAAACAATTTTTCCCTCTACTTATCCTCATTAGTAGGAAAGGTAGTCATCGCTCTACATAACACATTAATGGACAAATACTGATCATTCCCCCTTTTCATCATGTACTTCAACATCTGCATCACCCTAATATTCGTCTAATAAAGCTAATAGATCGGTGGTCCTATGTATATCTTCCTCGTTTTCCCCCACTCTTAACCTCTATAGTAGTCATAACCCTTTTGCTTGTACACTAAGCAGCTATAAAGTCCAAACCCAAGCATTCAAAGCATTTAACTTGGCGGTTTTGTCCTCCTGATGTCCTAGCTACAACCGGTTTGATATCATTCCTTGCAAACCCTTTTTTTTCCTTTCCTTGCTAATTCTTTTCCCCTATTACTGTATGGAACTACTGGATTCTTTTCCATATTTCCCACTATATCCCCCTTTTTTCAACTTGTTTGCCTTAGAACCATATATTTTTGTAGAGGTTCCATACCTGTTGCCGTTGCTCGATATGGATTAGATCGCCTCTACCTCTCCACTTTCAGAGCTAACTGGATGGCCTCATCAAGGGTGTCATATGTCTGGAGCTCCATAATACATGCAATTTCATATTTTAACCCTGATACAAATCGTGCAAAGGGTCTGTTCAGGAGGTTCGGCGACCCACATCTAATCAAAATGCCTCAAACTCCGTACATATTCATCAAAAAGTTTGCTTCCTTGCCTCAATGTCTAGAGACATATGAATAATTCTTTGCCTGTAGTGCTATAGTTTTAAACCTCCTCCTCATAACCCATTTCATTTCCTACTAGGTATATATCTCAGCATCACCATCCCTTTCTACTAGCTACAAGGTTCTTCCACCATAAGGCAGAAATAACCTGTAAACCCCTACTATTGCGAGACGAACCTGAGTGTGATAAATTAAATTTTTCATAACACTTCAAATATGCCCTCTACCTTATTTTCCCGTCTAGATAATCCTCTATAGAAACCCTTCCAACAAATGAAGGCATCTGTAACTTTACATGTTCCAAACCCCAAGGGGACATGAACTCACGGGTTAGGAAAGGTCATTCTCAAAGTTATCCCTCCCTTTCCTCCGAAAAAGCATGATAATCTCCTCTCATTCTCTTTCCCCTATTTCCTCCTACTACTCCTTCCCTACTGTATTATGAGGGGGTACCTAAAGCGGGGTGCTTGTGGATTTGCTACTGGTGGTTGTAGCAATGTCATTGATCAACTCGGTTACTTAAAAGTAGCAACAATAGTGGTAAGATCCAGCAATTGTCTTCTAAAGTTCTTCCACCTACATTTCAACGTTTCCCTTAACCTCCTCCAACCTGACTATTAGCCTCATTCCCAATTCTACCATTAACACTATCATTTGACATGGTTGCTGAATTAAACCTTGACAAAACAACACACACTTCACGCCAACAACATACACTTCACGCCAACAACAAAACACTCCGCGACACAATTTTTTATTTTTTTATACAATCACACCTCCACAACACCAATTTCTTTCAACCCAAAATACACTCATCCTTTACACATACAACTCACGGTACTATTCACACACACTCACACCCACAATACACACACACACTTTACTGTTTTAAAACACAAAAACCCACAATACAACACACCTCAAGGCTCAACACTCCTCACGGCACTATAAGCATTTACAAACAATACTCACTCTCTATAACAAAAATTTCCTCAAAGCTCTAGTCAATATTGCAATCAAAGCAATTGAATGCACAATTACTACATAAGTACACAATTATGGAATCAAATTGAAGTGATCTCCCTATCTTCCATGCAAGGAACTCATGGCAAGAAATGGAGATCTGATTCCACAACTTCAATCTATAATATATAATGTAATTATGGCACAATTCAAAAAAATTTTTCTTCAATTTCATTTCCACACAACAACGATATCTAAATGACACAACAAGAACCCTAAATCCCCAATTTAAAAACAAAAATCCATGTAATTCCCTTCCTCAAACCATGGCTTCGATACCCAAATTATGATATGCCAATGTCCCAATTTCTAGTATAAAATGATAATTGAAGATACAAATAAACAATAATCAATCAATTAGGCGTGGACTCTAATTTATATGAAAACCCCAAATTTGATGTGAATTAAGAGTGAAAAAGGATCTTAATTCCTTACCAGATGTAACCCCAATAGTTGAAATTAGGAATGACTTGGAATTGAAAGATGTAACGCACAAAAATTCAAGCCCACTCGCCATAACCCTAGATTAGAACTGATAAAAGTGTTTTGTGAAGAGAGAAAACCTTTACATAAGAAAAGAGGCAGCTGCCAAAAAGATATTCAAAAGTCCCTTTGTGTTCCCCTTTTTACAAGTATTTATACTTGTTCTAAATATGGAAAAATTTAACAAAAGAAAATAGCTACATAGGCCAATTCTTGAAGCTCTCCCACAATCAATGGGAAAATAATGTATGGCCAATTTCTTCTTGATTTATTTAGGTCAATGAATTACCCACAAACTAAGCACTAGTGTTGGGTTTGCTCGCTAAACCTGTAATTCGACAAATGTACCTAATGAAATGTAAAACAATTATATAAAGTAAACAAAGACATTATGCGAATGTCTTTGGGTTCCAATGTTTCAAAAATTATCCTCAAAACTAAGTTCTGTAGTCTTCTAGCTCTCGCTCTTGTTTGGGTCTTGTAGATGTATGATTCCCATCACGCCATGATATCCTTAAGGTAAGAGAAATTTCTGGCCTTTGAACTTTTCTTCTTTTCCATGTTTTAGGATTACATGGATTTGATAAACAAATCTGATAGGAATCAGACTCCTACAGGACGTATCACCAGGACCCGAGCTAAGGGTCTCCAAAACTTAGTTTTGAGAATTTTACATGAGAAACCAAAATCTTGAGGAAGCTAATCTATTTTCTTCATTTCTACATTATAGTTGTAGTGCATTCCTGATACAAACCACTCCAACCCTGACGAAACCCAAATACCAATACATTCAGAAATTCGTTACCTACAATGCCAAACACCTAAAGTGGAAACCGCGACCCGTTGTCTATAAGCGAAAACAAGAACCTTGGTATAATGTGAAGACGCTACAATTGGGATGAAAGACCGATTGATAAGTCAGTTTGAACTCCACGGAAATAAAATCCGATAATTCAGTTAGTTCTTGAAGAACCAAGAGAGGAGCCTCTCAAAGATGTTTAATGTTCTAAGATGTATGTTCTATATCTGTATCTAACCCTAGGAGCTCAAAATTAGGGTTTACAATGCATAACATTAAAGCCCAAAAACGACATAATTTAGATAAGTTGAGTAAAACACGAAACAGAACAAGAAAGCCGGCAGTGTAAACATGAAGGCCGCGGCCTTGAGCAGGCCTTGAAGAGATACATGCCGTGTACTTCTAGAGTGTATCTTTCTGTGGATTTGCTTGACTCCATATACGGCCCGGGCCCTTTTAGGCCGTGTGGTCTGGCCGTGTATGATTCTATGCAATCTTGAGATTCCTACACGTCGTGCCTTGAAAATACACGCCCTCTTCATCCCGTATGGGGGTGTGACTTGTACAAAAGAAAGGGGTCTCCCATGGTTGTTCCAATCCGTTCCAACCTTCATGATTGCTCCAATCCTTTTTGGCTTCATGGATAACCTTTATCAACCCATTAAGTGCTTCCTTGAATCCGTTTCACTCGATTTCTTGTGATCGGTCCAAGCGGCACTTCAAGAGGATCCACATTTCTTCTCTGCTTTGGGTCTCATCATGGATCTCATCATTCCCCTCCTGTTGAAAAGGATTTGTCCTCAATCATTGCCTGCATCAAATGGACTCAGATCAGAACATTAAAATGACACTTTCTGGAGAAATCACCTGGGGAAAACTTTCTTGTATGCATTATCATTGATTCTCTCAAGCATCGAAAAGGATCGTCTCCCCGAGGGTTCAACTTGGATCTCCTCTGCAATGGAAACCTCTCCTTGCGAAAATGCACCCAAACCAATCTCCAGGCTGAAAAATCTTGGCTCTCCTGCCCTTATTCACCCTTGAAGCGACCTTGGCATTTTGTTTTTCAATCCTACTCTTTACTGTGCATGTAGCTTTCTCCGAAATCTGCCTTAGAATCAGCATTAAAACTCACAAACTTGTTTGGTGGCAATAGCAATAAGCAATTAGGATTCAGTGGGTTAAAACTATACACAATCTCAAATGGTGAACATTGAGTAGTGCTATGTAAAGCCCTATTATATGCAAACCCACAAATGGAAAGGGAATCATTCCAAGTCCTAATGTTCGTCTCTATGATTGCCCCTAACAAATTGAATTAAAGTCCTGTTAACCCACTCAATTTGCCCATCAGTTTGTTGGTGACAGATAGTCGAAAACAATAACTTAGTTTTCCCAATTTTTCCCACAATACTCTCCAAAAATGACTCAAAATTTTTACATCCCGATCACTAAAAAATGCTCCTAGGTATACCATGCGCACAGCACTACCTCTCTAAAGAACAAATCAACAATGTGTATAGCATCACAGTTTTATGACAAGGGAAAGAAATGAACCATTTTAAGGAATCCCATCCACAACCACAAAAATATAATCTCGACCATGCCTAGGCCTAGATAATCCTAACACAAAATCTATGGAAGTGTCCCATCTAAAGGGTCATGAGGAATGACACAATACTCATATAACCCATCTAAAAAGTCTTCCTAAACGAGGAATGGTGATGACGATACTTTACCGTGATGTTGTTGATGGCGCGACAGTCAATACACTTCTCCATGTCCCATCCTTCTTAGGCACCAAAATCATGGGCACTGCACAAGGACTCATGCTTTCTCTCACGTACCCCTTCTCCATTAATTCATCGACCTGCCTTTGGAGTTCTTTTGTCTCCTCCGAATTGCTCCTATAAGCTGGCTTTTTTTGGAATCGATGCTCTGGGTACAAGGTCAATCTGGGGGCTTAAAAACCACAATAGGTGGTAACCCCTTTAGAATCTCCTCAGGGAAGACATCTTCAAAGTCCTGCACAAGAGACACAACCACACTGGGCAAAGAGTTAGATAGTTTCGTTAGTAGTCAAACATGTTTCTTTAAAAACCAGCAACAACATAGGTTGCCTCATCACTAACACTCTTCCTTACTACACTCGCTCTTGCCACACAACTCTCCTTTTGCAAGGCTGCCCTCTCCTTTTCACTCACCACCAAAGTTAATCCCCCTTCAACTTGGCCTCTCACACTCTTTCTAGCCTTCCTCTCTTTTTTCTTTTGATCTTGACTTTTATATTCCTTTTCTTTCTCATTGTCTTTTGCTCTCTCACTCTCCATCCGCTTTTCACTCACCAAATGTTTTGCAAAAGACTGTTGTTAGCTGCAACTGGTCCTCAAAACACCTGTTTAGGTGTTAACAGTTTAAGATTAAAGCTTTTCCCCTGGTGAACAAGCGTATACTATTAAAAAAGCCATCATGAACAACCTTCCTATCAAATTGCCAGGGCCTCCCCAACAACACATGACATGCTGCATTGGCACAAACATCATATAACACCTCATCCTCATACCTACCAATGCGGAAACCCATCAACGCTTTCTTACTCACCTTATCTCTCCACTATCATTCAACCCCCTGGGAATTTATATGGACTAGGGTGCCCAACAGTTTTGAGCCCCAGCCTCTCAACAATAAAATTACGTGTTTCGCTCAAATGATGAAATCACATAGTCACTGTGTATTCTCACAAAAAAACGATGTATAAAATCGCCAACTTCCTCTTCTCAATTCTCTGGAACTAACCCAAACAAAACCAATTCCCTTCCTTTGAATTAAAAAAACCCAAATCTGGGGGTTCTTTAAATTTTCCTCTATTTTTCTACCCAAATTTTTTTTTTGTCTCTTTTTTTTTTTTTTGTTTTGATCACGTTTTCTTGTCTTTCTTTTCTTTTCTTTCTTTTTTTTTTGTCGTGTTTTTTTACTTTTCTTTTTTTTTGTAAAAAATGGACTAGAAAATACTACACTATAAAAAGAAAATTTAAATATTACGAAATTAAATGTTTAACAATGGTTATGAATGTTTGGGATTTTTGGGTTTTGATTTTTCCTTCCTAAACCAACTTGGGGTTTTTAAAAACCCAAGCTCTGATACCAAATGATACGAACTAGGGCCAACCCGTGCCCCAAACCCAATACCAATACGTTGGGAAAAAATTCGTTACCTAAAAACCCAAAACACCTAAAGTGGAAACCACGCCCCTTTTGTCTATAAGCGAGACAAAAAACCTTGGTATAATGTAAGACGTCACAATCGGGGTAAAAAACCGATTTAAAGTTGGTTTTTAACACCACCCCCCCAAAAAAAAACCGATAAGTTCAGTTATTCTTGAAGAACCAAGAGGGGAGCCCTCAAAGATGTTTAATGTTCTAAGATGTATTTCTATATATGTATTCTAACCCTGGGAGCTTATATTAGGGTTTACAATGCGTAACATTAACCCCAAAACGACAAAATTTTAATAAGTTGTGTAAAAACACAAAAAAAAACAAGAAAGCCGCAGTGTAAACTGAAGGCTGGGGCATTGGAATGAAGGGCCGGGGCCCTTAGGGCCTTGAAGAGATAACGGGCGTGACTTCTAGACGTGACTTTTTGTGGTTTTGTTTGACTCCATACACGGCCGTGCTTTTGGCCCGGTGTCTGGCCGTGTATGATTCTGTGCAATCTTGAGATTCCCCCCGGGCCGTGCCTTGAAAATACCCCCTCTTCATCTGTGTCCGGTGTGACTTTAAAAAAGAAAGGGGTCTTCCCATGGTTTTCCAATCCGTTTTAACTTAAATGATTACTCCAATTTTTCCGGCTTCTGGGGCAACCTTTATCAACCCTTAAGTGCTTCCCCTCGAATCGTTTCGCTCAATTTCTTTGATGGGTCCAGGCGGGCACTTCAAGGGGATCCACTTTCTTCTTCCGGTTTGGGTTCATCATGGATCCATCAATTCCAGCAGGCTCACTTATTAGTCCTCGGGATCCAAATCCCTTCTCTTGAGCGAGTTGGGACTTAAATCAGGGTTTAACAAAAATACCTTGAAGCCGGGCATTAAAAACCAATTTCTTTTACATATTTTTATTTTATGGCTATTTTATGTTGTATTTTCTTTTGGGCACTTTCTTTTGATTGTAATTGTCATTTGGCCCGGCCACCTTAAAGTGGTGTTGTAATTTTATGCATTTTCTGCCCCGGACCTTAAAAGGGGCATAGTTGTATTTTATCATTTTCAAACCCCAAAAAGGGAGAAGTTAAATCTTTATGGGAATCAAAATCCGCAAGCCCATCTTAGGAAAAAATTGATGGATTTCGAATCTTGGATGAGGGCCATTTTCGAGCTGATCAACCTGGATTTAAATTATTTCAAACCCTCTTTTTCTTTTCTGAATTGTTTTTCCCAAACGGTATGCTTATTTGGTTCACAAGGAGGGACAAACTCACTAAGCTCAGCTTGTGGGTTATCTATGGACCGACCTGAACCGGCGATGGTTGAGCCGCGAATTCCATTAGAAGTAGCTTGCTGAAGTTTTTTCTTTTTTTAATTTATGTTTGAACCATTTTTTTTTAATTTTGGGACTTTTTTTTTGGGTTGTTTTTCCCCTTTTGGACCGGCCACCTTTTGTGGGAAATTGTATTTTCTTGTTTTTAACCCTAAAAGGGGCAAGTAAAAATACTGAAATTAGGTTTTTTAGGGGCTTTTGAACTTTTGGAAAAAACACCCCCTTTGTGCCTTTGAGAGAGAGTGCCTCTTTCAAGCTTTTGGGTTTCTTATCAATTTCCTTAGTGAAATTGTGGGGGAGTTGGTTTTGGTTTGTTGTGTGTTATATCAAAAAAAATTACAAGTTGATCCAAAATTCCAAACTAGGGGTTATATCGGGTTTTGAGGATTTAGTTACTTTTATGTCTTTTTGTTCTTATAAAATTGGGGGTTCAAATTTTCAAATTTTTGGGAAGAACCTTTAAATTTAAAATTTGAATCCCCTTTCATTTTCTATCTAGAAAACGTTGTTATATCATTATTTTGTTCATCAATATTTCGGTTCTTGAGGAATTTAAAAGGGCACTTTCCTTTTTTGTGGCGTAATTTTCATTTAAATTTCCCATCCCCTTTTTAGTTGATTGTGTTTTCCCCCCCTTTAGGCACATCTTACTTGTTTAAAAAGAAAGGGGTTTGAGGAGGCCATTTTTTTAATTTGAGTATAAATTTTTGCGTAGGAGGGGGGTTCCCCAAAAAAGCCATTAGACTTTTATAAATTTTCCCAATCCCAAGAGTTAAAAATTGTGAGTTTTAACAATCTCTTTTTGGTTTTGTTTCTTTTCATCTCAAAGTGATTTCATATCTAGGGTGGGTTTAAAAAGGGTTCTTGGTTCATTTGATTACATTTGTAATCTTTTTTGTTTTTTTCCAAAATCAATTGGTATTAACATTTTTTTTTTTCTATCAAATTAAAACCCAAAATTTTTGAATATGATTTGCATTTGTTTGCAAAGGGTTTTTCGGTTGAAAATTTTTGTTAATCGGGTATTTTTATTCACGTGGTTTTAAAATTAAAATTTGGGGTTATGTTGGAAAAAAAAAAAAAAAAAATTACCCTTGGGGAATTGAAATTTTGAAATAAATTGAAAAAATTGGGAATCTTTTTGAATCTTAAATAGGGTTCGGGGAAAAATTTTTCCCTTTTGAATGGTTTTTGATTTTGAGATTTTAAGGGGGCCCCTTTAGTTCTTTTGGGGCCAAGTGTTTAAAGCCCTTTGGGTTTTTACACATCATTTTTTGGTATTAGGGGTTTGGGGGTTTTAAAGGGGAGGGTTTTGGGAAATTTTTGGAATAAAAAATTTAAAAGGGTTTTATTACCTTTTGATCTAAAAATTTGTGCATTGAAAAATTTAAAATTTATTTCAATTGTATTGTTGAAGTGTTTTCCCTTGTTGTTAATTGTTGGGGAACGTGGGTACTCCCATATTGTTTTTTCCTTGATTTGGATCGTGATTAGTTTAATGGAAACATCTTTATAATCATTTGGGGGAAAGTAAAATTTTGAAGGTGGGAAAGTTTTTGCTTTGAAACCCTTGCCGTGTGTTTTTGGTTGTGTGTGACATTTGTGAATTTAAAAATTGAGGAAAAAAAATTTTTGAAATTTCCAGATTTGAGAGGTGGAAAAAGGGAAGTTATTTAATTTCAAAATAAAAATTAAGTTTGGGGGAGTTAATGTGTGTTTGTTTAAATTTGAAAAATTACTCTTCCCAAATTAGAAGGGTTGCAATTAAGGAAGTGGTTTGTTTTTAAAATTTAAAATTTGGGCTGCCTTTTGTGTAAGTTGTGGTTTGGAATTGTGTTTAAATGAAGAATTTGCAACGTTTTTTTCCCTTAAAATTTGCCTTGAAGAGGGGGAGTGAATTGATAAATGTTTATTTTGGGCATGGGGACGGAGTTTTGTGTAAGGGCGGGTGTGAATGTGTTGAAACTTGAGGTGTTCCCAAAGTGGTGTGTTTTTTGGTGTTGTTTTTGGGGGAGGTTTTTACACTGTGACTTAAGAGGCATGTATGGGGTTTTTGTTTTTTTGGAAAAATTTAGTGAAGAGTGTGTGTGTTTTTTTGGCATGGTTTTTTTGTGTGTTGTACTTGAGGTTTTAAAAAATGGCATGAAATTGTGTTGTTTTTGGGGAGGTTGTTACACACAAACTTAAGTGGTGTGGAGGTTTTATTGTGGTTTAAATTTTAAATATAACAATTTTAGTGAAATTTTTCAATATGTAATGTGTTGACCAAAACTTTGACTACATTTGCTAATAAGGATGAAGAATAAAGGGAAAACTTGTTCTATACTTCTTGTAAGATAAAAGGGAAAATTTTATGTGTCCTCAAAATTTGATGGGAAAAATTTTTCCAATTTAAAAGGCCCGCCTCGTTAGTATCAAAGCTAAGATTTACTACTCCCCCCACATCCAAAACCATAAAAAAAAATTTGGGTTAGTGACCCAGGGAAGTTTACATGTAAACCCAAAAGGCTAAGGTACCATTAAATGTGGGGGAAAAAATATGTGATAGATTGAGTGTGATATTGCCAAATGTGTGCATCCCATATATTCCCCTTGGGGGGCCTTTGGGTTAAAAGACAGGAGGGTCTTGCATTATGGCTTCAGGAATTTTAATGTGTTCCAAAAGGGAAGGGAAAACGCGTTATTCAAAACCCGATGTCCCCTTCGAGGTCCAAAAGGTTAAAGAAAAAAGACCCAATAGCCATCAAAGTTTAAAAGGGCTTCGATCAGTGTTTGATTATGAGGAAAAGAAGGTATTATTGATGGGACAAGGTGAAAGGGAGAGGATAATTACAAAGAGACCCAAAAAAACTTACTTTAGTTGAGATGTGCATTAGGGTTGTGGGAAACCCAAAAATTTCTTTCCCTTCGTATTTTCCTTAGTATTGAAGGGAGTATACAAACTTTTTTCCCCTGTTTGTTTTTGGGCCAGCAGGGTTCCCAAATTTGGGGAGGGATAGAGTTTTTTATTGATCTTATGCCGGGTTTTCAGTATTCCCAAAATTTGCCCCAACATATGCTGAATCCCGAGGGGGGCTAGGGAATTGAAGCGCCAGGTAAATGAGTTGGTTTAAGGGGGGTTTTTTAAAAGGGGGGAGTCTTAACCCTTGTGGCTTTATTCCCCCCCTTTCCCTTGTCCCTAAAAAGGGATGGTATTTGGGAAAGAAGGGTTATCGATGCAGGCCATAAAAAAAAATTCACCCATCAAAAAACAAGTATCCTATTCCTAGACTTGATGATATGTTAGATGAGTTGGGATGGTTCATAGGGTTTTTCCAAAGTGGATCTTAAAAAAGGGTATCACCAAAAATTTGGGGTGAAGAACTGGATGAATGGAAAAAAACCCCTTTTTTAAAAAAAGTCAAGGACTGTATTAGGGTTTTGGGTTTTTCCCTTTAGTTTGAGTAATGCTCCTAGTAAAAATTTTTGAGGTTGATTAAAACATGTAATGAAAGGGAAATTTTTAGGAAAATTTTTTTTTGTTTATTTTGATGTTTTTTTGATCTATAGCAAAAAACCTAGAACAAAATATGGAGCATCCCTTCCCCGGGGAGTATTTTCAGTATTTAAAGGGCGCAATAGCTATTTCCCAAATTTTCCAAAAAATGTTCCTTTTTAAACCCAAAATGAGGTAAAAACTTTTTTGGGGTTTTTTTTATATCCGGTTCAAGTGTTGGGTGGATGAGGGGAAATAAGGGCAATCAAGGAAAGGCCCAAAAACCCCACTTTTAGGGTTTGGGGTAAGAAGTTTTCATAGACTTTTCCCTCCTTTTATAGATGCTTTGCCAAAAAAAAGGTGGTATTGGGCGTTCCCCCTCCAAAAACTGACTAAAAAGAGTGTACCTTTTTTCTAGGTGAAAGGGGTTTAGAGGGTTTTGAAGAGGTAAAAAAAAACTCACTTGTTTGGGTCAAAATTTTTTGGCTTTTCTTGATTTTGACAAAATTTTTGGTTGGAATGTTTTGCTTTTGGGATAGGGGGAATTTTGGGGGTGTACTAATGCAAGGAAAAAAGACCCATAGGAAAATTTTAGGAGAAGTTGGTGGTGCAGCTTTTAAAATATTCTATTTTTAAAAGAAAAAGGGAATTTTTTTTTCCCTTTGTGAGAGTCTCATGACTTGGAAACATTATCCCTCCCGAAAAAAGTTTTTTTTTATAAAAGATCATAAATCTTTTAAACATTTCAAGGGACAACAACAATTTTTTTTAAGCGTCAAACTAAGTAGGGTGGAGTTTCGGAGGGTTTTGCTTAGGGGTTAAAAATCAAAAAGGGGAATCAGAATAATGTTAATGGGCAAATTTATCACGACGGAAAGGGAACCTTTTCCTTTCTTTAGTCAAAACTGCTGGGTTTTGAATTATTTAAAGGGAACAATAAATAAGGGGAAGGAATTTAATTCTGTTAAAGGAGAGATTTTTAAAGGGGGGAAGATGTATGAAAGGCTAAATTTCGTGGGTTGAGGGGGTTTTTGTATTTAAAACAGGAAAACTATGTATTTTTCCCTTTGGATCTATGAGGGGGTTTTTTGGTTTAGGGGAAAAACAATATAGGGATTGTTTGGGGATTTTTGGGGGAAAAGAACCCTAGCCATATTGAGGGAGAATTTTATTGGGAAAGGGGTTTTATAAAGATGCCAAAGGGTATTAGGGAAAGGGGTGGTTTTTGTAAGAGAGCTAAAAGGGAAAAAAAGGGGGCACAGGGTGAGTACAGGGTTTTCCCATTCTAATAAACCCCTGGACGATATCAGTAAGGATTTTGTGTTTGGGGGTTACCTAGAATTAAAAAAAAGGGAAAAAAGGGCTCTATTATTTGGTTTGGTTTTTTTGATGATTCATTAAAAAAGTCACATTTTGTGCCTTTTCACAAAAAAAAACGAAAGCCCTTTTTTTTTGCTAACTTTTTTTTTTCCAACAAATTATCAAATTACATGGGGGTCCCACACGATAGGGGTTAGACGAGATACTAAATTTCCCCATTTCTTTTGGAAGGGCAATTTTGGAAAAGAATAGGGACTAAAAAATTTTGTATTTGTACCTCTTGCCAAACCATAAGGAAAAAAGAACAAAAAAAAGTTGTCAAATCACGCTTGGGAATCAAATCAGAAACAACAGTTGGCAAGAATTTTACCGAATTTGGGGCTTTTGTCTTCCTATTGTTGAGTTCGCTTACAATAGGTCTACTCATAGTTCAACAGTAAAGGGGGGGGCTCCCCTTTTAAGTTGTTTTTGGCTAAATCCCTTTTATTCCATTTTGGGTTTTATGCAGTAACCCGGTCAAAGGGGAAAAGGTCCCAGTGGAGTTGATCGAGCCCCGACAAATTCAAAAACAAATTTATGATGAACAACTGAACACCCAAGGGAAAACCCAAGAACAGTAGAGAATCCAGGGAAACCCGGGGGAAGGAAAAAAATTTTCATTAAAAAACCAGGTGACTTAGTTTGGTTTTAAATTTTGTAAGGTAGGTTTTCCCCATAAGGGAAATCACAAAAAAAGTCTCCAAGGTTAGCGGGAAATATTCAGGGTTTTAAAGTGCATCAACAAAAACGCTTACCGATAGAGTTACTAAAGGGGAAATAAAGGGGGTTTCAACGACCTTTTAAAGTCCCCAAAAAACTATCGGGGCCTTAAATTTTTTGGGAAACATGCATGAAGGGCCTATAGATTTTAGGGCAATTCTTTTTGGGAAACCCACGGAAATGATTTGGGAAAACAACTCCTCCCGGACTTATCACCAGAGCCTGAGCAAAAAGGGCTCCATAACTTAGGTTTTTAGAATCTTTCATGAGAAACCTAATTTTTGAGGAAGCTAATTTTATTTTCTTCCTTTTTAAACTTTTTAATTTTTAGTGCTTTTCCGCAAGGCTCAATTATTAGTCCCTTTCAGGTTTCCCAAAAAACCTAACTCTTGAGGAGTCGAGACTTTTATCGGGGTTTAATTCGAAAATAACCTTGAAGCCGGCAAAAAAAAAAACCAATTTTTTTTAAAATTAATTTTTTTTTTGTAAAGGACTATTTTATTTTTTTTGTATTTTCTTTTGGGACCTTTCAATTTTTATTGGGGGAATTGTCCCTTTTGGACCCGGGCCACCTTAAAAGTGGCATTGTTGTAAAATTTTTGGGATTTTCTAACCCCAAAGGGAGGGAAGTATTAAAATTTTCTTCCTTTTTCTTCTCAATTTTTCTTTTGCTCTCTCACCTCCCCTTTCTTTTCAAATCAACCCTTTTGTTTTGCAAATGAAAGGGTTTTTATGCAAAATGTTCTCATACACTTGTTTGGGTGTTAACGGTTTTGATTTTTAAATTTTTTTCCCCTGGTGAACAAGTGTTTTCTTTTTTAGGCCATCTTTAAAAACTTCCCATCAAAAATTGGGCCCTGGCCCCCAAAAAACACATGGCACTTGCAAATTTGGGACTACATCACATAACACCTTTATCCCATACCTTCCAATGCGGAAAAAACCCAAAAAAAAACTTGCTTACTCACCTTAGTCTCTCCACTATCATTAAACCACTGCAATTTATATAGACTAGGGTGTCTAACATTTTTGAGCCCCAACCTCTCAACAATAAAGTTACTCACTCATTGGTGCAACCCCTCCACAATGATCAAACTACAAATGTGATATCCTAGTAACATTAGTATGAAATATATTCTCTCTTTGCACCTCTTCTTCTTCCTTCACCTGCACATTCAAAGCTCGCTTCACTACTGCTACTAGCCTTCCCATTACAGGCTCCCCATCATCACTAGCATCCTCTAATTGGAGGCATATCATCTTCTTCACTATCCCCCTCAGTCTCATACTCACCCCATCATGCAAAATCATCACACGCCTATTTGGACATTGACTAGCAATAAAACCTCTACCTTGGCATTTAAAACATCTAAAGTCATGATTTTTTGAATAGAAGAATCAGGGGTTTAAATTGGTTACCAGGGGTAGAACTCGCTTGCCTCAGCTCCCCTTTGGTTGGTGGTAAAGGCTTTTCTTCCTTCTTCCCTTGATTTGTCTTCCAAGTGGATAAAAACCCTTGCCCTGTTGAAACCGTGCATTACTACTAAACCTTTCCTCTTGTGCTGGTTTCCCAAACCCTTTATAACCATGTAAACCATATCCTCCAATTCTAGATAATGTTGCAATTCAACCACATTTTGGATTTCCTATTCAACTCCAGCAAGAAATCTAGCCATTGTAGCCTCTCTATCCTCCTCTACATTCGCCCTAATCATAGTGACTTCCATCTCTTGAAATACTCATCTACAATTCGGCTTCCCAACCTCAAGTTTGCAACTTGTTATGCAATTCACGATAGTAATACGCAGGCAAAAAACCGCTTTTTCAATCTCTTCCTAAGACTCAATGGGTGGCTCGCCACTCCTTCTCCTATTCAACATTAGTTGATCCCACCACACTATAGCAAAATCCGAAAACTCAATGGCATTAAACCTTCCCCTCTCACCTTCAAGAGAATGTTGTCTCGAAATTTTGTCCCTGCAGAAAAGATTAGTACTAACACAAATATATGTAAAATTAACCCACGATAAAACTCCCTTACGTGTTTTCGCTCAAATTGAATGATATCACACGGCCCACTCTGTATTCTCACAAATAAAGATGATATCAACTCGCCAATTCCTCTTCTCAATTCTCTTGGAACTAACCCAAACTTACACCAATTCCCTTCCGTAGAATTCAAAAAAACAAATCTAGGGTTCATAAATTTTCCTCATTTTTCTATCCGAATTTTTTTTTTTTTCTATTTTTTCTTTTGATCCGTTTCTCTTGTCTTTCTTTTCTTTTCTCTTCTTTTTTTTTTGTCGGATTTTTACTCTTTTTTTTTTTTAACAATCAACTAGTAGATACTACACTATCAAAAGACAATTAATATTACAAATTGAATGCTAACAATGGAATGAACGATTGGAGTTAGGGTTTGATATTTACCTTCCTCAAACCGAACTGATGTTTTGATAAACCTAGGCTTTGATACCAAACTGATATGAACCACGCCAACCCCTGACGAAACCCAATACCAATACGTTCGAAAATTCGTTACCTAAGCGCCCAAACACCTAAAGTGGAAACCGTGACCCGTTGTCTATAAGCGAACAAGAACCTTGGTATAATTTTTAAGATGCCACAATCGGGATGAAAGACTAATTGATAAGTCGGGATGAATGCCACAGAATCAATCCGATAAGTTCTAGTTAGTTCTTGAAGAACCAAGAGAGGTGCCTCGCAAAAGTGTTTAATGTTCAAAGATGTAAATTCTTAGTTGTTCTAAACCTTAGGAGCTTTTATACTAAGGTTACAATTTGTGAAAAACAAGTCCAAAACGACGTAGCTTAGATAAGTTTTTCGTAAAAACACGAAACGAAACATACTGGCCGGTAGGGATACACGGCCGTGTATGATTCTCTACCAATTTTGTCTCCTTACACGGCGTGCCCTTTTAGCTGTGTGTCTGGCCGTGTAATGATTCTGTGCAATCTTGAGATTCCTACACGGCCGTAGCCTTGAAATTACATGCCCTCTTCATCCCTGTCTGTGGTGGACTTGTATAAAAGCAAGGGTCTACCCATGGTGCTTCCAAACTGATTCGTCAACTTCATGATTGCCTCCAATCCCTTTCCCGGCTTCATGGACAACCTTTATCACCCGTTAAGTGCTGTCCTTGTGTCGTTTTCGCTCGATTTCTTGTGATCTGGTCCAGGCTGCACTTCAAGAGGATCCACATTTCTTCTTCGCGACATTTGCTCTCATCATGGATCTCCATCATGACAAGCATTCAGTTGAGCCATCAGAGGGGGTGGGTTGGTTGGGTGGGGTGGGTGGGGGGGGGGTTGTGGCACTTTCTGAACATCTAAATTCTCACACTCTTCTCCTCCAATTTGTGGCAAACAACTCCAAAAGATCACCGCATTAATAAATCCGTCATAGAACTCATCACAATCATATCCAACACATTGGAATAGGCAAATCAAGAATTCATCAGCGCTTAAAGATTGTTTCAATGCTGAGAGGGATTGTCACAGTTAACCATCTGCACCCACTCTTAAAACTAAGTTTTCCATCATCAACATCTATCAATGCACGTTAGTAGCAAGAAATGGACGTCTCAATATTAGCGTGACCTCAACCATGTCTGCATCCATGTCCAAGGATAACAAAGTCAACAGGAAAATGAACTTTTTCTACCTTTACCAAGACTTCTTCTATGCTTCCTCTAGTGAATTTGACGCGATACGATCACTAACTACAAACTCATCCTTGTAGGCCTTTTGGCATCACCAAGCTTAAGCTCCTAAACAATGATAGGGCATCAATTTTATAACTTTCCCCAAGGTCTACCAAGGCTCTCTCTATAGGCAATTCACCTATTAAGCATAGAATAGTTAAAACTTGCCTGGATCCTTTAGTTTCTTGGGTAACTTATTCTGCAAAATAGCCGAACACTCCACTCCAATAACTGCAGTAGAAACCTCTTCCAGCCATTTCTTATTTGAGAGCAAATCCTTCAAAAACTTTGCATACTTAGGCATCTGTGCAAGAGCTTCCACAAATGGATATTAATATGCAACTACTTAAATAAATCTAAAAACTTACCGAAGTGTTCTTGCTCTTTGTCTTTTTTTAAGTGGCTCGGATATGGAATTGGAGGCTTGTAAGGCTGAACTGTCAATGTCTTGGCCTTTCCTAGATCTTCTTCCTTATCAAGCTCCTTGTCCTTACCCTATGTAGTGGCTTGATCCTTTTCAGCATCCTTGTCTTCTCTAACCTTAACCCGTTTTTCCTGGATAACCTCTAGCACTCCATAGTGTCAGAATGCAATTCCCTTCTACTCCTAAGGGTCAACGCCTTCACCTACTCCCTCATATTAGGTTCTGTGTCTCTCTGATAACATTTTTGCAATCTAACCCACCTGGTTTTCCAAATTATGGATGGAAGCCTCATGATTTCTTAAAGCAGCATCTATTGATTGCTGGCGCTGCTCTGAGGTTTAAATGAACTTGGAAATCATATCCTCCAGGTTGGAACTTCTTTTCAGTAAAAGGTGGTGGAGAGGCCTTTGGAATCTGGGTTTGAAAGTGCATTCCCCTGGGGAAAAAGGGTGGATTACTCCATAAAAAAATTTGGGTGATTGCGCAAAACCGGGAAATTATATGTGTTGTTTAAAGGGTTGTTCTGGTTCGCACGGGATTCAAAACAAAATAAAAAATCCCCAATGAAAATCATGATGAGGGAACCCATGAGGGGAAACCCAAAGCAAAAAGGGGGGAATGTAGATCCTCTTAAAAGTCCCCATTTTGGACCGATCACAAGAACTCAGCGAAGCGATTCAAAGAAGACTTAAAGGGGTTGAAAAAGGGAATATCCAAGAAGCTGGAAAAAAATTGGAGCAACCTTTGAGAATGAAATTGGGCATTTATAAAGTCCCCAAAGGGTTTTAAAAAAGGCGACAAAACAAAAGGAATAAAAGCTCTGGCCTTGACAAAAGGGAAATTTAACGCTCCCCGTTTTGGGGCCGGCGGCCACAAATTTAGAGAGCTATAGAGGGATTTACGCCGCTCACTACGCCCCCGGGCGAAAATTGCTTGATTGTTTTTTTTTTTCAAAATTTTTTTTTTTATGTCTTTTTAAAAGGTTTTTCCCCCAAACCAAGTTGAAACCCTTTTTAATACTGCAAAGGGTTGGAAAATAGAAAACATAATTTACATCAACATTGATTAATACAATTTGGAGTATTCCCTTTTGGGGTTTCCAAAGAACTTCTCTTGAACTTATGGGGTCCTTCCATTGTTTTCAAACGGGTTTTTAAACAATCTGTCTTTCACCCCAATTTAAAGGCGCAAAGAAATATCCCAAAGGTTCTTCCCTCATCTGAAAGGCAAGGGGCGGGGGCGCCCTTCGTTTTTAGCATCTGGGTTTAAAAATTCCCAAAACTTTTGGTTTAAAAGGGTTTTCGTAAAGGTTTGGGGGGGCTTCAAATTTCATTTTGGTTATCAGACCCTTTGGTTTTTTTTTAAAAATAAATTTCGATTTGAGAAAGGAACATAAAACCCTAACCCCAATCTTTTCATATCAGTTTTGTTTTACCTTGCTTCATACAAAAAAGCCCATAGTGTTAATTTTTTTTCTTGATATGTATTTCATTATACCCAATTTTGTTACAAAAAAAAAGAAGAAGAAGAAGAACAAAAAAAAAAACAAAAAAAAAAAAAAAAAAAAAAATTCAAGTGGAGAGTTTGTTCTTAAATTCAAGGGAAAGGGTTTTAGTGTGGTTTGGATTATTTCCCATGAAAAAATTAAAGAAAAAGGGTTTGGAAGTTGAAATCATCTCTGTTTTTTAAAACACAAGGGGAATGGGGGGAAAACCTTTTTTAGTAAAAAACCGTGAGGGAGTAAATCATGATTTTTTAATTCTATATATAAAATTTGTGTTAGAAACAAAACCTTTTATTACGGGAACTATGCAAGGAAAAAATTCCCCCCTGAAGGTAAGGGGGGGGGTTTTTTGATGCAAAGGTTTGAAATTGAGGCGTTGAGGAGTGAGAGGGAAGGGATTTTTTTAGGGGGGAAAGGGAAAGAAAATTCATGAAAGGGGGAAAGAAAAACTGGAGCAATCTAAAAACCATCTTTCAAGTGTGAAAGGGGGGAGATTTTTTCAAAAAGAGGACAAAGGGGGGGAGATAAAAATTTCCTGATGATGAGTTTGATGAACCTTCTATCGGGAGGTCATAGAGGTTATGGGGTAGGAATAAGAATTTAGGGATTGGGAAAAATAGAGGAAAAAAGGAATAGGAGGAAATCAATTGATAGCATAAAGATGAAGATTCCTCCTTTCCAAGGGAAAAAGGGATCCCGGGGCATACTTAGAATGGGAAAAAAAAGGTAGAGCTGGTGTTTGATTGTAAACAATTATATTTGGGGAAGGAAAAAAAGAAAAAGGGCTTGCTCCCTTTAAAATTTTTTCAGTTTATGTCGTATTGGGGGGGTTTAAAAACTATGTTAAGGGGAAAAGGGAAAATGGAAAACCCACCCTTTGAGTCTTGGAAGGATGAAGGGGGTGGAAAAAGCGTTTTTGTTTCCTGTTTATACTATGGGGGAAATTCCCCACAACAAATTGAAAAACCTTTTAAAGCGGGGAAGCCGAAGGGGGGATGATATTTCAAGGAGATGGAGGTTACTATAAATTGAGCAAATGTTGAGGGGGAAAATAGAGAGGCAAACCATGGTTATTTTTTCTTGCGGGTTAAATAGAGAGATTAAAAAAGTAGAAAAAATTCCAGCTTTTTTGGGGAATTGGAAGATATGGTCTAAAAGGGGCTATAAAGGTTGAAAACCCAAACCACAGGGGGAAAAGGGTAGAAAATACTGCCCGGTTTCAATGGGGTGCTAGTTCATCTATTTGGGAAAGGGACAAAACCTTTGGGAAAAAAAGGGAAGAAAAGTTTTTTACCCCCCAAACCCTAAAAGGAGAGCAAAAGGGAAAAAGGGGGTTCAACTCCTGGTAATAAAAGGTAAATTTTATTCTTCTACTCCTAGAAATCGTGCCCTTTGAATGTTTTAAATACCAAGGAAAGGCTATTTTTCTAGTTAATGTCCAAAAAGATGCGTTATGTTTTTGCGCGTGAGGGGGATTTAAGAGATCGAGGGGGATAGTGAAGTGATGATAGGGCCTCCATTGGAGGATTTAGTGAGGGCGGGGAAACCTTTGCAGCGGGGAAAATTTTAGTGGCAAAAAGTGAAGCGAGCTTGAATGTGCGGGTAAAAGGAAGAAGAGGGGGTTTGCAACGGGGAGAAAATTTTTCCCTACTAGATTTTAAACTAGGTGACCAAAATTTGAGTTTGATCATTAAGGGGGGGATTTTCATAATGAAAGTGAGTTTTTCCCATTGTTGGGGTTTTGGGGCCCCAAGCCCATTAAACACCTTAGCCCATATAAATTGCAGTGGCTAATGTTTAGTGGGGGAACAAAGGTGAGCAAGAAAGCCTTTTTTGCTTTTCGCATCGATAGGTTTTAGGATAGGTTTTATGCGATGTTTGTCGTTTGAAAGCTTTTCATGTGTTTTTGGGGGGGGCCATGGCAGTTTGACAAAGGTGGTCATGATGGCTTTTTAAAAAGTATACGCTTGTTAAAATGGCAAAAGCTATAATTTAAACCCCTTAACCCCCCAAAAACCAAGTTTATGGGGGCCCAGTTGCGGCTACAAAAAATTTTTTTAAAAAAATATAAGGTGAGGGGAAAACAAGAGGTTTTGAGAAAGAAAAAGGGACATAGAAAAAAAAAAAGGAAACACAAAATTCAATCCCAAAAGGGAAAAAAAAAAAGGGAAAAGGCGGAAAAAAAGTGTGGGGCCCAAGTTGGGGGGGGATTAACTTTGTTGGTGATAAAAAGGGAAAGGTGCAACCTTGCAAAAAGAATTTGGGGTGTCAAGAGCAAGGGTGGGGTTTGAGGGAAGCATCAGTGATGAAGAAAACCCTTTTTTGCTGGTTTTTAAAGGGAAACTTGTTTAAAATACAAACAATTTCTTAACCTTTGTTTTGTGTGGTTGTATTATTTTGTAGGACTTGAAGTTGTTTTCCCCTGGGTTTTTAAAAAGGGGTTTTCCCACCAATTCGGGGTATTGAGCACCAGATGATTTTGGGAAACCCGGGCATCTTTTCCAAACAAGCCAGTCTTATGGGAGTAATCCGGGGGAACAAAGGGAACCCCAAAAGGCCCGGGTTTAAATGACTTGATGGGAAAGGGTACTTGAGAAAAGATGACCCCATGTGCAGTGCCAAATGTTTTTTGGGTTTCCCTAAAAGGAAAAGGGTCAGGAAAATGGTTTTGATTCCCGAGCAAATGACAACATAGGGTAAAGTATCGTCATCCCTTTCCCCTCACTTAGATGACATGTTAGATGATTTTACATGGGTTGGGTTTTTTTTTCCCAAAAATTTTATTTGAAAAGGGGGGTTCACCAAATTTAAAAGAAAGAAGGTGATGATGGAAAACAGCATTTAAAAGGGGGGGGGGGGGCAAAATATGGTTTAATGATAGGGGTTTAAAGCCTTTCGGTTTAACAAAGCTCCCAGTACTTTTATGAAAACCCTTTTGAAACCATGTTTTTTAGGGCTTTTTTTGGCAAATTTGTGGTTCCCTCTATTTTTGAATCCTCATTTACGCAAGGGGTTTGAAAGACCAAAATATCTCACTTGTGGGGTGTTTTTGGGAAAAGGGTTCAGAGGAGCAAAATTTTTATGCTAACCAAAAAAGTGCACTTTTTTGGGACAACAAACTTGTGTTTATTGGGTTTTTTTGTCAGTGCACAGGGAAAACCCAAATTGAAGAAGAGAAGATTCGTGCATCTAAGAATGGGCCCAGTCCAACAAAAGTAAATAAAGTTCGGAAATTTCCCTAGACTAGCGAGCTTTTATAGGAGGTTTTTTGAAAAGGGTTTTTTGCACCCTTGCAGCACCCTTATGGAAGTAATCAAGAAGAAAGGTGGGGTTCAGTTGGGGGGGGAGCAACAAGAGAAGGGGCCCTTTTAGATGCTTAAAAATAAGTTTACTCAAACGCCCTACTTGCCCTTTTCCTTTTTCTCTAAAACTTTTTTAGATTGAGTGTGAAAAGCTTCAGGAAAGGGATTGGAGCATTTTCCCTGCAAAAGGGGGGGACCCTTTAAAAATTTTTTAGTGAGAACAAAATGGGGCAAAAACCCTTGGGAAATGCCTTAAAATTTTGACAAGGAGGGTTTTATGGGATTGGTTTTGAGCTCTAGAGACTTTGGGAACCTTTCTTTGGGGCCCAAAAAAGTTTGTGATCCACAATTTATTTATGAATTCCCTTTAAGTACTTGAAGGGACAAAATAAGCTGAACAAAAAACCCTGTCATTGGGTGGAGTTTTTTCAAAAAAATTTCCCATGTCATCCACTACAAACAAGGTAAAGAAAAAGTTGTTTTCTTTACCCTTTCAAGAAAGGGATGCTCTTATCTCACTCTTAGTCCTAAACTACTTGGTTTTGAGCCTATTAAAGAATTTTAAAGCCACGATCGAAAAATTTTGTGAAAGTATGTTCGTTGGAAAGAGTTTGGGCATGGTTTAAATTTTTTAACACGAAAGGGGTTATTGTTTAGGGGGAAAAAAACTTTGCATTCCCCCAATTTTTCTTTAAGAGAGTTTTATTTGTTAAGGGGGGGGGGGGGGTTCATGGGGAGGGTTAAGGGGGGATTTTTTTGGAGCATAAAAATTTTGGGGCCTTCAGGGAAAAACCTTTTTATTGGCCCTCACATGTAGTGGGGATTTGAGAGGATTTGTAAGTGTTTTGTCCACTTGTAAACAAAACCCCAAAAATTTGAGTCCCAAACCCCATGGGCTTTATACCCCACTTCCAAATTTCCCCATGAGCCTTGGGGGGACATTTCCAAGGTTTTGTGTTAGGATTACCCAAATCTAGGAAAAGTAAAGGGGCTCTAATTTTTTTAGTGTGGAAGGTTTTTTTCCCAAGGGGGCACATTTCATTCCTTGCCACAAAAAAGACGATTTCTTTCCTATTGCTAATTTTTCTTTAGGGAAGTTAAAAGAGATTGCATGGTATGGGGCCCAGAACAATCGTATTTGGATCGGGATGCTTAAATTTTTTGAGCAAATTTTGGAAGACCCCGTAGGCCCAAGTTTTGGAACTATGTTATTGTTCTCCCAAATATTTTTCATCCAAAATGTAGAAAAAATGAGGTAGTAAATCGAAATTTTTTCTAACTTTGTTGAGGGCTGTCATTAAAAAAAACATTTTAAAAATTAGGAGGATTGTTTGCCTCTTTTGAAATTTTTCTTTTTTAATGCACAAGCATTTTGGTTTGTAAGTTTACACCTTTTTAAATTTTGTATGGTTTTAAAAACCACAACTACTTTGGATTTATCTCCCCTTCCTAATTTTTTGAAATATGTTAATCTTTGATGGTAAGGGGAAAAAGCGGGGAAATTTTTTAAAAAAACTTCATGAGAAGCAAAAGGGTCAACATTGAGCAAAGAAATAAATAGCATGGAAATAAGCCAACAAGGGTCGTCGACAAGCGTCTTTGAACCCGGGAAACTGGGTTTTGGGTTTACAGCCCCAAAGAGCGGTTTTCCGTTTTTTAAATCGTTTTAAATTACTTTTCCCAGAGGGGATGGGGCCATTTCAAATTCTTGGCACCTAAACCCTAATTGGCCCACAAGTTATTTTGCCAGGTGAGATCAAGGGAAGTGCTACTTTTAACATTACGATTTTAGTCCTTTTTTTGTAGGGAACGATTTGAGGGCAAAATCCTTTTCAAGGGAGGGGAATGATGGAAACCATGATGGGGGCCAAGCTAGAAGGTGGAATGTGGGGCCTCTTGAAAGGGCCCCTTGGACCCTTTACGAACTCGGTGAAGCGATTCAAATAAGCCTTACGGGTTTATAAAGGATATCCAAAAATTTTGGAAAAAATTGGAGCAACCAAGAGAATGAACTTGCATTTGTACAAGTCCTTCAAGGTTTTTTAAACAAAGGCAATCAAAACCCTAGGAGATTTAAAGCTGCCGGCCATGGGGCAACGTGGATTAACATTTCCCGGGTTTGAGTCGGCGTTTTAAAATTTGAGAGCTACAAAAAGGGGTAAGGCCCCCCACTACGCCGTCGGGGTACAATTTCCTAATTGTTATTTTTTTTTACAACTTTTTTTGTTTTGTGTTTTGGGGGTTTTTTTCCCTTTCGAAGTTGTAAAAACCCCATCAAAAGCTGCTGGGGTTTTGGGAAAAAGAACACAAAACTTTCATACAACATTGGGTTAATACAATTTTTAGGTATTTCTTTTGGTTCTCCAAAAAAACTTCTCTTGGGAAATTATCAGATCTTTCTGTGGCATTTAAAGAAAAATTAAACAAACGGTTTTCATCCCCAAATTTTGGCCCTCAAAAAAATATACCAAGGTTTTTGCCTCATCTGTAGGCAACGGGTCGCGGGCCACTTTATTATTTTTGGGATCTTTGGGGTTTCAAAATTTCCAAAAAGTATTGGTATAGGGTTTCCCTCACGGGGGGCCCTAGTTCATATTTGGGTTTGGGCTCAAATTTTTTTAATCAGAAAGGGGTTTAATTGATTAATTACTTAAAATTTTAATTTTTTTTCAAATCATTCAAAAAAACTTGACTAAAAAATGGAAGTTAATAACCCAAAAAGAAGAAAAATAATATAAGTAAATAAAATGAGTAGAGAAGAAAAAAAATGCTCAGAGGTTTAAAAAGAGGTTCCATCTCGAGGTCAGTCCTTCTTCCAGCTCCAAGCCGGGGTCCCGGTTTTCTATAAACGGTTTGTTTCATTTAAATCAAAAAATTGAAAGTGTACAAATAAGCCTTTTCAAGGCGAATTTCATGCTAAGTCTTTCTAGCTTCTTCACCAAGCTAATCACTCAAACTACGTGATGAAACAACTATCAATTCCTTTATAAAAAAAGAATTACAATAAAAGAGGAATATCAAATTTCCTCTATAACTTAGATCCATGTATATGAAAAAAAATTTTTGTGCTTGAAATGTATGAGTTTTTTCTTTTTTGTGCTTTTTTTCTCCATAGAAGAAACGTTCTCTCTTTTTTCTTTTTTATTTAAAACGACCACCCCTTTTAGAAGAGAACATAACTTTACTTTGGAATGAAAACGTCATAAATTTTCCACGTGACAAGCTTAAATTTTTTTTTTAAAATTTTTTGATTTCAAAAAAAAGTTGAATTGTTGGAGGGGAGCATTGTGATATTTTGATAAGGAAATTTTGGGATAAAGTTTAAATCGAGCTTCTTTGGAATATTCCTTGGATAAAGTTTGTTGAAATACCCCTCACATTGGGGAACCTTTCTTGTTCCCCATATATTGTGGAAACATACCTTTTTGAAAAACCCATATTTCTTATCATTTTCTTCGAACTGCGGGATCCCTAAAAATAGCACAAATATTTAGATTTAAATCTTGAAAAACCTGTAATTCTTATATATCTCACTTTATATAAAAAAAAATCTTTAAAATAAAATCTTGTAAAAATTTATGTAAATAAAAACCCCTATTGAAAGGTTCGAAAGTGCTTTTGAAGGTTAACACGAGAATGGTGCACTACACAACTTCTGAAATACCTTCTGTAAAACAAAATATCTGTATAACACCTTTAAAGGTTTCTGAAAAAGTTTTTTGTCTCTTTGTTTGATTTGAGAAATTCCTTACTATCTTCTGAAAAACTTTGAAAGCTCAAACATACGTTACACTTTATTCCTTTTTTTTTTAACATAAAAAACAAAATTAGGGAATTAAATTCCCCCCTTTTTTTGATGATAACAAAACCATTAGAAAAAACAAAATAGAAAAACTTTCATGTTAAGCAAAATATTTTATAAAAAAGCATCATAAAACAATAGAACCATTAATAAAGCATTGAATTTTTTTATATTCCATTCCCCCCCTTTTTTTTAACAGCAAAAGAGATAACTCCCCCTTAATCGATGATAAAATAAAAGAATCTTTTACAACTTTTTAAAAAAAAAAATTAAGACAAAAACTAAGTTTTTTGGGTCTTGAACTCGGGGGAGAAGAAGTTGGAGGTTTGGTAGAGAAAGGTTTTTTTCTGGTGAATTATCCAAGTCGTGATATGTGCGCCAGAGCGAACATAATCTGGAAATTTGGGAAAGAACAGCTTGTTTTCACCATGAAGACTTGCAATAGATTGGGATGCTTTATCCGCCCCTTTGGGTCCAATTTTAAAAAGAGTTAGTGACGAATCCCTATTTTCCCTTTAAATTGAGGACAAATTATAAAAACGATCACATTTTTAGATAAATCTTGTTTTGACCCGCAAAAATCATCATGGGTTTTTTCTCAGATTTTTCAATATCAAAAAGAATACAAAGTTTGTTTAACTTGTAACTCCATCACTTCTATCTCCTAAATCAGACCATTGAAGAACTAAAACTTCTTTAATAAAAGTTTTTTAAAATTAAATCTGGTCAGTTTAAAAGCTTCTCGCAAAACATTTTTTTTTGCCCGATAACATTGGATGTAGCTTCTTTTGTTCCACTCTTTCCCCCTCATCATCAAGGGTTGCTTTTATATTTGTTCCAACCCTTTGTTGGGTTTTTGAATAGCTTCTGAACCTCCTTTTTAAAAGGGTAAAAAAGAATTCCCAAAAGGAACAATTATTTTCATATCCCTTTGAGGAAACAAAGTTGCCCCAATCATTCAAAACCATAAAAAATTTTTTAACAAATAGACATATGATAAAAAAATTTCTTTCCTTCCTCTTTAACTTAAAGGTTCAGAAGAGTGGTGGGCCCCAAAACAATTCCTTTAGAACAAACAACCGCAGAGTACTTTCCCCAAAAATACCCAAACTTTCTTTATTTCTCCTTATTTATAAATGACTCTAAAATAGTCCACTTTCTTTTATTAATCATCGCATAGAAAATTTGAGCATGTTCTATGGACTTTGAAGTAAAAACTGCCCTTTCCCTTTGGGGACTACCTTTCAACAATAATTTGTGTATGATTCGGGGAAATAACTCGAAATAAATAACCATTGCTTTTTTTTCCATAATCCTTTTGTAACCCCTTAATAGCGGAAAAAAAAGATCATTCCTAAGCATGTTTGTAATCTCTACATCTCATTACATATTATGTAACATTTAATTACATTGCCTAGAAATGTGATGTTGTTCCTTACCTTGGAAACTAAAACATTCCTTTCGAAAATTAGCTTCATAAAATTCTTTCACACACTCGCCAAAAATTAAACTTGTTAGGGCAAAGTTCCATGCATCCTATGGGTTCTAAAATTTTTCATTCAGTAAAATCCATTACTTGTAAAGAATTAAAACCCACAAAACTACAAAAACACACCTCGTTTTTCTTCCTTCGAAGAGATTTTAAAAATTGGGGTTTTAGATTTGGTCACTCCTTCGTTTCTTTTTGCTTCCTGGCGTTTTTTAGACGGGGGGTTTCTTGAGAAACCCTTTTTCCTTCCTTTTTGAAGAAAATGCAACCCTTTCTTTTGGAAATTTTTTTGGGAACGATGACGATTCGGTTGGGGGAATTTGGGATTCTCCTCCATTAAAGGGGTTTTTGGGGTTTTTTCCGAAAAATCAAGACCGTTGAATCACTAAAGGCTTTTTAGGGGGTTTTGTTTTCAAAGTTTTTTGTTTAGCTTCTGAAGATTTGGCCCCATGGGTCACAATGAGGAGAAGGAAAGAAGATTGCGAGGCAGATCCCAAGAGAGGGGGCGATTGCAAGGAAAAAATAGGGAAAGAAGGAAACGAATGAAGAGAAAAAATATTATATTTATATATTTAATGAAAAAAAGATTTTCTAATTTTAAAAAGTTTGGGGAAAAAAAAGAAAAAAAATTCAAAAAGGGTTACAAATTCCCAAAATTCATTTCTAATAAATTAAAATTTTTCCTTTTTTCAAGGGTTTTAAAAAAAATTTTGCAAATTGTTTATCGGTTGGAAAAAAATTCAACTTTATATCTCCTTTATGCACATGATCTCTAATAAAATGTTTTAAATTTTATGTGCTTTGCCCTAAAATGATCAATGGATTTTTTGTAAATTTTTGCCCCGTGTTGTCACTTTTAAATTGCACATTTTTTTAAAATTTATTCCATAATCTTTCAATTTTGTTTTTATCCATAAAACTTGTGCACAACAATTCCAAATAAAACATATTCAGCTTCAACTAGGGGTTTTAGAGCAAAAAAATTTTTTTTTTTAAAGACCAAAAAATTTAATTTATCCCTGGGAAATTGACAAGTACCAGATGTGCTTTTTCATCAATTTTACAACCAACATAATCTGCATCAGAATACCCTATTAAATCAAAATTTTGTTTTTTTTGGAAACTGATCCCCAAATTTGAAGTATTAACTAGGTATTTGAAAATTCCTTTACAGTGAAAAATGAATTTCTGTTGGGAGCTTGAAATCGCACAAAACACAACTGAACAAAATATAGGCTTGATGCAGAAAGTAAAATAAAGAACCATAAGGCTCCTATAATTTTCTCACTTCCTTTGTCCATTTGAGCAAAGTCTAACCTTGTTGAAGTATCATAGGTGTTGTAACCTTTTGCAGCCATCAACCAAATTTCTTCAATATTTGTTTTTGTATTTTTCTTGATGAACAAAGATTTTTTCTTTGTTTGTTTATTTAAAGCCCCAAAAAGAATTCAATTCTCCCTATGACTTTCAAAATTTTGCCGGGTCGTCTCAGCAAATTCTTGACAAACAATTCTTTAGTGATCTAAAGAAATTCATCCCCATATATTTGTATAACCAAGATTTCATTACAAAAAATTTTCAGAATAAAGTAGTGCAACTTTTCCTCTATGAAAACTTTTTAGATCAAAAACATACTCAATCTTTCATACCAAGCTTTGGAGCTTGTTTAAACCATTTAAATGTTTATTTTTTTTAAAAACATAATCTGATTTAAAGGGGCTTCAAATCCGGTGGGTTTTTTTACTAAACTTCTTCCCTTATAAAACCATTCAAAAATGCACTTTTTACATCCCTTTAAAACTTTTAAATCCTTTTAAGATGCATTGCAAGCATCAAACCCTATTGCTTTAGTCTAGCAACAGGGGTATAGTTTCACAAAATTATTCCCTTTTTTTGTGAATAACCTTTAGTACTAATCTTTTTATTTTTAAATTTTTTACCATTTTCATCTAAATTTTTTTTAAACACCCTTTTAGTTCCAAATTTTAGACTTTCCTCTAGGTCTAGAAACTAAGTTCCCTACATTGTTCTTTGAAATTTATTTAATTTTTTCTTGTAGAGATAATCCCAAATTTTCATCATTTTAAAATTTTCCATATTGCTAGGTTCAATTTCGAAAACAACACAAAATGATTTTCAAGATTTTGTAAATAGCTCTTGTTTTTAAAACCAGATTGAACATTACCTATTATTTGATCAGAAGGATGTGAACTTATACCCCAAGCTTTAGAAGCTTCTTTTTCAGATCTTACAACTTTTTTAAGACCCTTTTGTTTTGCCCTGAAATAGGTTCAGATGACCCAAAACCCCAAACGTTAACAGAGGTGCTTCTGATTTGGTTCTGAACTAAATTCTCTTTAAATTGAGTTTTTCTTCATCAGAATCAAAATCCTTTAATCCTCAAAAAAATTTAAAAAATTTATTGATTTTTAATAGTTTTTTATGATTTATTAAAACACGATAACACGACATTTAGAGAATATCCTAAAAAAATAGTTCTTAGATTTTTATCAAACTTACAAGGGTTTGGGGGATTCCTTTTTCAAAAGCATTTAGATCCAAAATATGAAATAAAACGTTGGTTTCTTACTCGAAACATCTCTAACAGCTTTGAAAGTCAGGGGCAAAGAAAACTCTACTAATGATATAGAAGTGCAGAAACTGCTTTGCCCAAAAATACTTTGCAAAACCATTTCATTTTAAAAAGATTATCACTCTTGAAAAATTCTATTTTTGCGTTTCCACTACTCCCTTTTTTGAGGAGTGTTGGAGCTGAAAAATTTAGAGATATACCATGTTCTTTAAAAAAAAATTAAAAAAAAATTGTTTTGAAATTTTGTTCCCTGATCAGTTCCCAAGAATTTTTATGGAAATCCCTTTTCATTTTGTATTTTTTTTGCAAATTTTTGAAAAAAATAAAAGTATCTCTTTTGTGCGCAAGAATTTTAAAAACCCAAATGATCTTTAAAAATCATCACAATAACAAGTCCTTTTTCTTCCACCCCTGCTTAAAAATCTTAAAGGGCCAAAAAAATAAGATGCAATAATTCAAGTTTGGCTCTTTGTTGAGATTACATTTTTTTCTTTTATGAGAGACAGAAAACCTTTTTTTTCTTTAAGCAAATATCACTTTCACATCTTGTTTAATATTTATCTTAGGTAATCCTTTAAAAATACCTTTTTAGAAAAATTTTTTAAAAAGATTAAAATTAACGGGCCCGTCGTTTATGCCCAAACAAAAACATGATCATTTAAAGGAAAAATTAAAAAAACAAGCATTTCGATTTCAACTGGTTTTATGAGTGATATTTTTTTTCCAATTCCTTCAAAAAATTTCATCATTTTCATTAAAGAAAAGCATTTTTTCTTGACAAACCCTTTTATTTCCTTTTCACATAACTAACTAATACTAATAGATATGTTTTTAAGCCTTGCACAAGATAAATTTTTAAATGGAAAAATAGCCCTATAACGTTCCAGTGGCAAAATTTTTTTACCTCTCTTCATCCAAACTTTAATATCCTTTTTCTTCCCAAGTTTGCTATTGAACAATGAAGCATCTCCAATCATATGTCTAGAACACCACTATCCAAATACCATGTTCCTTTATTTTGCTTCGTTCCTGTACAAAAAAAAGAAAAAAGTCCAAACCCCCAAACAAATTTAGGCCCTTTAAAAAAAAAAGAAATTTTATTTCTTTGATTTACTTTTCGACTATTGAGCTTTTTTTTATAATAGCAAAATTTCTCAATATACCAAATTTATTACAGAAAAAAAACATGAAAGAAAAAATAATTTCCCCATACCTTCATTTACCTTTTTGAATTCTGGTTTGTATACTTCGTTATACCTTTTTGGGATTGCTTCTGTAGTACCCATTGTGTGGATACCTCTGTCAAATAACTTTTGGAAAAGTCCGGTATTTCTTTTTTTAACATTTTTTGTATTGAAATGTACTTTTTGCTTTGGATTCACACTTAAAACTTGTTTAGCCCTTAAAAAAAACTGTATTTTATTCGATTTTGAACTCAAAAACCTGCTCATACTTAATCTTTTTTCATTTGAGACTTTGTGAAGAAATTAAGGTCAATTTCTTTTCCCCTTTTACAAATTTCTTTAAAGGTAGTTTTTAACAATTAGATGATCAACAATCTTTTCCCTTCAGTCACTTTTTTCTACTTCAAGTAAGTTTTCTATTCTTAATTTTTCAATACTACTTTCATGGATTCATTTTTTGTTTTGGGTATCATTTTTATTGCAAGTAAAGTTTTGTTTTCTTTAATGCTTCCCTTTTTATTCTTAAGAGCTTTTATTTTCGTTTTCAACTTTAATTTGTACACCCTTTTTAGTGCCCTTTTAAAAGTTTACTCATTTTACTACAGTCGTATCAGTTACATCTTCATTTTGATTCAGGGTACCTCAAACTAGCCCGTAGACAAAGATTTACCTCCCTCTTCTTCTTCTGAATTTTTGAAATTTTTTTCTGGTCCTCTAAATCTCCCTTGCAGCATTGACGATTTTCTTTTTTTTAATTTTCCATTTTCTGATCAGTTTGGACATTATATTTGATGTGTCTTGGCTTTTTGCATTATAACGTTTAACCCCCTTTTCTCTTTTTCTTTTCTTTTTGCTTGTAAGCTTTTCCCACTCATTATCCCATTTCTCTTATTCTTTACTTCTTGGCAGCCCCGTTGAGTCTCGGCAGAAGACTGATGTCCCCCCTTTTTTTCTCATCGTTCTACATCTGCAGTTTCATTTTGTTTTTTTCCTTTACTTTAAACGCAATTCCTTTTGGGGCTTTCTTTCCTTTGTGTGGTTTTTTATGGAGTTTATTGCCCTGAGCTTTTTTCCCAATTTACTGAGAGTTAGCTTTTTTAGGTCTTGAGTTCTTGTAGGAATAAAAATCCGACAAACTTCATTAGGGCAAGAACTGAAGGGTTTCAAATCTTGGCGTTGAGGGCCTTTTGAGCAGATCGCCCCGGAATTTTTTATATTAACCTCTTTTCTATTTTTCAATTGTTTTTCCAACAGGGAACTTATCATATTCTTAGGGCAATGGACAAACTCCCTCAACTCAAAATTTTGGGTTACCTGGACCGACCTGAATCGGGGGAGTTGGGCGAGGTCCATAGAAGACCGGGACTTGAAGACCAATCTTTTTTTATATTTATACCTTTTATGCATTTTTTTGTTGTATTTTTTTTTTGGGGACACTTTTATTTCCTTGTAATTTTCTTTTAGGGGTAGCCCCCCTTAAAGGGGCAAAATTGTAATTTTTTAGCATTTTTTTAAATCTAAGTGCAAGAAAATACTTGCTTAAAAGGGGTTTGAGGGAGGCTTAATTTTTGGCAGAACAAACACTTCACATTCTGAGAGGGGTTAGGGTTTTCCTAATTCCAAATTCTCTTATCAATTTCAATCCCCAAAAAGTTGAAATTGTGGCGAGGCAACAAGGGAAATCATGAGTAAATTTGATTCATCTTTGTTGTGTTTATTTCTTCCTAGTGAGTAATCAGGGGGATTTGGATGTTCTTGGACTGTTTTTAATTTTAAAATTTGTGATCAAAGCTTGTTTAGGTTGTTTTTTTATATTTGAATCATTTCTTCATTTGACGTGAATTAGATAGTTGAAGGAAGGGATTGGAAATTTTCGGTTTGGGCCCATTTTGATTTCCCTTTATTTGATTTTTACGTGGGTTTTTAATTCAAAATTTTTATTATTTGAAAGAAGGTTATTTTTTTTGGATTTATAATACAAATTTGGCCCCTTTTTGGGTTTCAATTTTCCCTTTCCTTAAGATTTCCCAAATTTACCTAGTCAAGTGAACCGGTTTTTTTGTTTTTTGGAAAATTTAAGGGATTTTTCCTTGATTTTTGATTGTGCTTAAGCTTGGAATTTGGGACATCATCTTTTGGTATCAGAGCCTTTTTGGTTTGGTTTTTGGGAAAGGGGTTATGTGAACTTTTTAATTTTGGGGAAATTTTGGGTTTATGTTTTTACAACATCAATTCCCAAAAATTTGTGGTAAATTTAAATTTTTTTTTGTGGGTTTTTTTGAAGGGGGAGTGAATTGTCTTGAGTAAGGTTGAAAATTTTCTGCAAGTTGGGGTCCAATTTTTTTAAGTACTTGTTTGAAAACTTCTATGTTTGTTGGGGCTTCCCAAAGGGTTAAGGAAGAGGGGAAAATTGTTTCATTTTTCTAGTGCAATTTCGAAAGTGCAATTGGAAGGGAAAAGAAATTTTGGGGTTCTTAAAAGTTTGGGAAATTTGGAATTGGGGAGAACATTTGCAATTTCCCGATTTTTATTAGTTTGTAAGAAGGGAAGTTTATTTTTTTTCAAACCCAACATTAAGGGTGAAGGAATTTTAAATGTGTTTTTTTTTGAAATTTTAAAAAAAAAGGGGGTTTTTACCAAAAGTGGAGGGGTTGCCAAATTTGTGAAGGGTTTGTTTTTCCAAAATTTTAAATTTTCCCGCCTTTTTAAAGTAATTGCGGATTGGATTTGTATTTGAAATGAAGAAAATTTTTTAAAGTTATTATCCTTGGGAAAATTTCTTTTAGAAAGAGTAATGGGAAATTTAAAAAAATTTTGGGGTTTCCCTTTTACGTGTATGTTTTGTAAGTTGGGGGTTGATAAATTGTGTAGAAGTGGAGAAGTGCACCGTGTGTGTGAAGGTGTTTGTGTGGTGTTGTGTTGTGCAAATTGGAAGTGGAAGTGTACAATTTTTAGAATTGCATTGTGTGGGATAATAGGGAATTTTATTTGAAATTCAACAAACACATTCATTAAGTTTAGGAAGTTATTAAGTGGTATTGATTGTGTTCCATTTGAATTTGAAATTTAATTATTACCATTTATGGAAAGTGCATTAAGGATGTTTATTTGAATTTGTTGCCATGTTGTGGAGTTGTGTGGATTAAGGTGCTTCACATCAAGATCAATTGTAGGTGTGAAACCGTGGCAAGAAAGGAAAATTGAAGTAGTAGAATTTGAATTCAAAAAACAAACATTAAAGTGTGAAAGTAATTGAACTTATTACTTTAAACACTTATTAGTTGAATTTAATTTCTTAACTACTTGGAAGTATTTATTTGTGCTTCAATTTTTCTAATTTTACTTGAAGTGATAAAAGTATTTATTGCATTGGGTGACTTGTTGCACCGTGGGTGTATAAGTGTTGTGTGTTGTTATCCAAACTTGTTACTGTAACGTGGTGAAGTGAAGGGAGTGTGCTACAAATTATTTGA
This sequence comes from Laguncularia racemosa, assembly GCA_037954665.1. NCBI lineage: Eukaryota > Viridiplantae > Streptophyta > Magnoliopsida > Myrtales > Combretaceae > Laguncularia > Laguncularia racemosa. Next base: position 2,604 of record JBBMOL010001373.1, on the reverse strand, counting down.
GATTACATTTGTATTTTAGATAAATCGCATCACAAACATGTCATTGATAGTATGAATGGGTACATTAGCAATGGAGGGCCATAGCCAATGGGTAGCAGACCAAGTCGTCGAAATACAAATGGAAGAACTCTAAATGAACAACTTCGGGACCTTAGCAAATTTGTTGCTACGTTAGCAACAAGGATTGATAGGATGACATTTCCACCACCACCTGTGGTAAACCTTCCTGCGCCACCTAGAGTAAAGGGAGATTATCATTGCTCTTGGGAAGATAGAGATGTATTAATTTTGGGCTTAAACCATATCCGGACAGGGAATTTAGACCACCTCGAGGGCCAGTGTGTGCGATGCTACAGATGCCTTCATTTGATGGTAGGGTACCATAGATGATTACCTAGACTGGGAGGACCAAATTGTGCAGACGCAAGTATGCCAACCTTCAAAGGTTCTTGAGGGCTCTAGTGACACGAGCCAACCCTTAGAGCATGAAAATTTGTGAAACACCGATGTGCCAAACCTTTAGAAGATCCTGATGATCATAGTCAGATGAGCAGACCACCAGAGAGCCAGACTGTTCAGAGACAGTTATGTTCACCTTCAAAGGTTTTAGAAGGTTATAAAAGCTTGGGCCAACCATTAGAAGACATGAGGATCAGCAACATACAGATGAGAGTTAGAAAAGAGGAAATAGTTTCAGTGGAACAGGTTGATACAGGGGTAACTTTAGTGGATAATGGGTCATTATTTGTGTTGCAAAAAGAGATACATCCTGGAAATGGAGGAAGAAGAAACCAATCACCACTTGTAGTATTTCAGATATTGGGATTCTGCAGAGATATTTCTTCAAGTGACTTACTAGGAGGAAACAAAGTCTCTAACTGCATTTGATCTACTAGATTTGAGGGACAAATCTTTTTGAGGCCGAGGAGATGATAGGAATAAAAATCCGACAAGACCTATCATTAGGGCAGAACTGAAGGATTTAAATCTTGGCGTTGAGGGCCCATTTTGAGCAGATCGACCTCGGAATTTTTTATATATTAACCTCTTTTCTATTATTCTTGTATTGTGTTTTCCAACAGGCACACTAATCATATTCTATAGGGTAATGGGACAAAACTCTCTCAGACTCAAATTGTGGGTTATCCATTGTTCTTGGACTTGTTTTAATTTGAAATTCGTGATCAATAGCTTGTTATAGGATTGATTATTTTTTGATATATGATATCATTCTCTTCATTGTGACGTGAATTGGATAGTTGAAGGAAGGGATTGGAATTTGCTGTTTGACCAATTAGATTTCTTGATTTGATTCACGTGGGTTTCAATTCTAATTGTTATTATTTGATGAAGATTACTTGTTTTGGATTGATAATAGCAATTAGAGCTCTTAGATTTCATTCCATTGCCTTAAGATTTCCGCATTTACCTAGTCAAGTGAACCGGTTTTTGGGTGTTTTGTGAATTAAGGTATTCTCCTTGATTCTTTTGATTGTGCTTAAGCTTGGAATTAGGCACATCACTTCTTCTATAGCAGTTTTCTTTGCATCCTAAAGATGGTGGCAAAATCCTCAGCATTTTCCTCACAAAATCTGGATCTAGAAGTTTCTTTCCAAGTGATGCAAGCTCATTTGTAATAGCTGTAAACCTGTTGAAAGCATCTTTGACATCTTCATTAGACTTAAACTTAAATAATTCATACTATTGAATTAAGGCATTTATCTTGGTTTCCTTGATGGTATCAGTCCCTTCATATGTATCGGATAGGATATCCCAAATCTCCTTTGCACTTGCACACGATGATATCAAAAAAGAACTCATGATGGAGCAATAGTAGTCAGTAACAAATTTTTTGCTTTGTTTTTTCTTCTCGATAATTTTCTTCTCGGAATCTGACAAGGTCAAATTTTGTTCAAGGTGATCACATTGTCCCCAAGTGAAAATGACCTACCATGAATCATAATCATTAGCTTTAATATTAAGTTTCCACACGCATCTTCCAATATGAAAATTTTGACCATCGAAGTAAGGAGCTCGATTAATTGCAACATTATTTTCAACCATTTTGGATCACTCAAAATAGATGAGTTCTACTCTAATACCAATTGTTGGTCCCAATTAGATAAATCAAGAGGGGGTGAATTGATTAATTACTTAAAATTTCAATTTTGCAAATCATTCAAAAACTCTTTGACTAATAAAATGATGTGAATTTAACAAAAATGAAGAACAATAATGTGCAGTAAATAAAAAAGAGTAGAGAAGAATAGAATGCTCAGAGATTTATAGAGGTTCCGCCTCGAACGTCAGTCCTCTCTTCCAGCTCTACGTCGGTGGTCTCGATTGTCTATTACCGATTGTGTTTCACTATATCAAACAAATTGAAAAGTGTACAAAATAAGCCTCTTCAAGGTGAAGTCTCACTGCTGAGTCTTTTTAGCTTCTTCACTAAGCTAATCACTCAAAACTACAATGATGAAACAACTATCAATTCCTATATACAAGAAAGGAATTACAATAACAATGAGGAATATCAATTTCCTCTATAACTTAGATCACATGTATATGTAAAAAAATTTGCGCTTGAAGATGTATGAGTCTTTT